>JAADVF010000933.1:0-11191 GCA_023334555.1 Elongisporangium undulatum | reverse complement strand
TTTTACTTAAAAGGGAGGCAATAAGTTCGAGTGTACCAAGAGGCTAAGTTCGGTGCGAACCAACATAAAGTTCGGTGATGGTGCTGCGGTGGATATCGAAACTGCGGTTGAAGAAGCCTCCGACCCCAGTCAAGGCGTCTGTGGAAGCTGGTGCCGTGTCTTTATCTGGATAGACCGGGAGAACGGAAACTGCCAGGGGAAAAAAGCGACCGTGGCAGCGGCGTCTGGAGCGGCTGATATTGAATCTTTGCAGGATCGCATTGGAGGTGCGTTACTACTAGGTGGCACTGCTGCGACGACCTATCCGTCGGCTGTCAAGGTAGCCAAACTAGGGCTGACTGTGACTACGTCGCCCATTGGCCAAGCGTCGGAGCGCCCGATGCTGTCCGGTACCAAGACCAAGCGCAACGCGCGCTCCATTATGATAGATAACCGCAACACAGGTAGCATCATAATCGACACACCGACCAAGTCAAATTTGCCGCCTAAAAGAGCAGGAATGCCTTCTTTGGCTCGGATAGCGATCTGCTGCTCTAGACGCCGTCGACTGCACTTCAACTAGAGAAAGAGAACGAGCCGGACGACGATATCAACCGGCACCTGGCCAGTATGTTTGCTGCCGATTCTTCAGATGACGAGGCGGTCCCAGCCAAACCAGAGCCACCTGTCATTGCTGCTGCTGCTGCCAGTGGCACCCGGTAGATAGAAGAAGTGCTTGCGTATATGTATAAATATACAGATGGGTGCTACGACAATGTTTGCATCCACAAAGAGACAGCCTTCACTACTTCTTGAGACCAACGACCGAGAAACAAACATGCTATCTATCATGGATATTTGTCGAGGATTCGATGCAACAAGCTCTGATAATGCTGTCCTCGAGTCAAATCAAGATGAGGTGAGCACTACTGGCACGAGAGACCTTGAATCTGAGCACGTTCATCACGATTTTTGGGACCCGTGGAGTTCTGAGTCTGAAAATGAATCATGTTTTGAAGCTCATGAGCGCAATAATGTTTGCCCTGATCCATTGACAGATTTCGTTTATGATCATCTCCATAGCCCCAATGAAAACCTTCACAATCACAATCACAATGCACATGAACCCAATGAAAATCTCCACGACCACATTGGTAACCCTCGGGAAACAAATGAAAACCTCCAGAACCCCAATGAAAACGAACATGAACCTCTAGCACATGAATCCCTTGTATACGAACCCCTTAACCATGAACACAGAACCCATGTAATTGAAATTGAACCTCGCGGAGCACATTTGCACTAGACTATGAACCATTATCGTCAACTGATATCGACGCAGAACTCAACCTAGATTTGCAAGCCGACTTACGGGATTTCAGTGTTACCTGGAGTAGTTCAAACACGGCCGCTCAAGCACAATTCCCTGGCATAACAGAGCCTTTGACTGCTGAGATGCCTTGCCACCCCGTAGGTGGTCAATTCGACAGTGACCAAGAAGGAATTAAAGCAGTCGACAATTTTGCATCACTACATGGATACAGTACCGTGATAATCAGATCACACAAAACAGATAAAGGAAAAGACCATTATTATCGCTATGTTCTCGGCTGTGATCGCAATGCTCTAAAACGACAACTACACAATGTTCTGGTACTTACTCAAGAACAACAGGCCTCCCATGCATCCACATCCTGCAACATCTCAATGAACGCCACCTATCACTACAAATCAAGCAATTCCATCCACATTGGTAGATTGACAGATCAGAGGCACCGGCTGCGATTCCTCCTCCTATACTAGAGCCCCTATTGATCGCTGACGTAAGAGCGGATAGAACTGCAGCACGAAATTCGACCCGAAACGCACGACCACGAGCACCAGGGACTCGACGACTTCCTTCTGCTTGGGAGTACTCCGAGATGCAGCCTCCCAGACCACGCAGAAGGCCTAGACAGACTGCACCAGCTACTGCTTCTCCTGATCACACATTACGGCGTGATGTGTTGCCGTCGTTTACCCAGCAATTTGGTAGTATCTAGAATATAAGGTTTGATTTACTGTCCATCGCAGTAAGTATCTTGTATCTTGGCTTATAGAACACACAGGATCGTCGCTGTTGAACGTTGAACACAGGTGCCGGATGACGTACGACTAGATAAATGCGGCAAACCCCTGTGAAAACACATTGAACGATTTAGAAAGGTTTTCGATAAATTCTGTTTGGGGGTCAGAATGAATGAGATTTTATGGATGAGCGACGGCATGCATAAAGGGTGAATGCTTCCTCATGATGAACCAAGTGCGGGGTTGGACTGTATGTTGGTTTATGCGCTACAAGTGCAAATGTGTTTGTGTTGGTGTACCGTTTCAATGGGTAAACGTGAGCATAAAACGGTGTCACTTACCGTGGCTGTCAGCATGGATCTACATGTACAGTAAGTGAATCTTAAGCCTTTGCGTTACATTCAAACGACATCTGTGACTTACAGTATGTGTACCCTATACGCCTGGTGTCCCTATCCATCATGGCTGGTGTCCGAATGACCTCCCCAAATAGGCATGTAGCGTAGATCGCAGTTGGTCTTGATTACTCATGGTGTGCTGAGACGTCAACAGAATGGTCTTGGCTGAAAATCCACAGGCTTGACCGCATCTGCGATGTAGTAGGTCGTAGGCAGGTCAAGCGTACGGACAAAGTCGTGCTTTGATCCTTGAACCACCAAACCATCAGCGAAGAGAAAGCGCTGCTGACAGAGTTTTGCGCATGATGAAGCGGTATGCCAGCATTAAAGTGGTACACAGTCGCGTAGATATCAGCGTGCAATCAATTACTGCTGCAATATCTTGGCACACGTTTTGTAAGGTAATGCGCAGTTCGACTATAGTTTTCCATATTAGTCGATCACTTCTTGCGGGCCTGGAACTTGAGGATGGCGTCCATGCACTCCGGCGCCAGCCACATCTTCTTCAGCGTCTCGCACTCCGTGCGGTTCACCTGCTGGAGCTGCGCGAGCACAGCCGGCGAGCGGATCAGCGCTTTGGACTGCTGCATCGAGTTGGGGTATCGCGACAGAAGCAGGCTAATGCAATCGAACGCAATCAATCAGTCAGTTGTCAGCCAGTTACAAGCACAGAGGAAGCAACAACGTACTCGACTTTTTCCTGCACGCGCGCGTCAAAGTCCGCGACGCCAAAGCAGGCGGTGGCCAGACCGCTGCTCACAGCCTGCGTGGCGTCGATCTTCTCGCCCAGCAGCAGCATGGCGTTGGCCTGGGCCTTGCCCATGATCTGCGGGAACAGCACGGACGAGCAGGCTTCGGGCGACTGGCCCAGCGCCGTGAACGGCGTGTGCAGGGTCGTGGTCTCCGAGACGTACACCAGGTCGCACAGCGCCAGCAGCGTGACAGCGATGCCCACGGCCGGGCCCTGCACGCTGGCCACGATCGGCTTGGGGTACGTCAGGAAGGCGTCCACGAAATTCTCGAGGATCTTGGCGCCGTCCTCGGCCATGCCCTCGAAGGACTTGCCCTCCGGGTTGTTGGTGAACATGGACAGATCGTTGCCGCTGGAGAACATGGCGCCCGAGGCCTTGAGCACCACGGCCTTGACTTGCGGCTGCGTCGCGGACGTGTTGAGCGCGTCCACGATACCACGGTACATGCCCAGGTTGAGCGCATTGTAGCGGCTCGGGCGGTTCAGCTGCAGCGTCAGCAGGCCATTGTCCCTAGATTCAAAGAGTGGCTCAGCCCAACGCATCAATAGAAGCTAGACATAGCGTGGGTACGTACGACAGATTGACCAGCAGATCCTCCGTGTCGCTGGTCGGAGCTGCCGCCGGCGCCGCATCAGCGCCGACGCCGTTCTCCTCGGCCAGTTTGTCAATGATGGCAATGTACCTGTTGCATGTCCGTCCATCCGTCAGCAACCACAGGCAGGCAACTACCCACACAGACAGCCAGGCTCTCACTTGGTCTTGGCTTCGTCCTGCGTCATCTCGCCCAGACCCTTCCAGGCGTCCCACTTGGCGCGGCCCACGAAGTCGAGCATGCCCGGGCGGGAGGTGGTGTTGGGGCCCTGGTGCGCCTGCTTGAAGAGCGCGTACATCTGCAGCTTGGCCGCGTTGTCGCTGAGTGGCGGCAGCGTCTTGCCCAGCGCCAACTTGGCCTGGAACGTGTCATTCAGAGAGCTCATGGTGCGCAGAGCAGTCGATCGGCAGGAATGGCGGCCTAAGAGCGCCACGCAGCGGCGGGTGAGCATTAGTTTTGTGAGGGTCGATTATGCACGCGAGATCTGATCCCGACAGATTTGTACCAAGAACCTGATGTGGCGTTTGTGTAAACGAAAGAGATTAGTAGACAAAATTAGTTACTATTAGTTATCACTAAAACAATACGACTAATGCTTATATACTAATGGAATGCACATTATTCCAATACATACAAGCATGGCGACGGATCTGGGCGCAAGCGTGATCCGCCATGTGATGCAGCAGATCAAGCTCAACGGAGGCACGATCAGCGATGCGCATGGCCAGCAGCTGTCAGCGTTGACCTCTGCCGAAGACCTGCAACTGCTGCAGGCCGCGAGCTCTCTGGTGGCGCGCCCGGCCGTTCATTGCTACACGGCGCAGCCCTCGCAGCGCCAGTTCTTCCGCGTGGACTCCCTGCAGCGGTTCCACCACCAGCGGCAGCAGCAGCATGACGTCAGCGACATGAGCTTTGGCTCTATGAACGACAGCGTGCTGTTGGAATCGGACGCGCCGTCGTACTACAACTGCTTCACGCACTACTGCACCTGCCCGGCCTTCGAAGCAGCAGCCAGCAAGAGCCCGACCGCCATGGTAAGCCTGCTGCTTGGATCACCTGCTGAGGCTATGATGATGAACTAACCCACAGCCGTGGTTTTCTGTGGGGGGAATCTAGTGTAAACACTTGGTCGCTGTGCTGCTGGCCGATGCCACAGGCCAATGCACCCAGCACACGATCCAGGACCAGGAGTTTGCGGTGCTGCTCTGTCCAGCGCCCATCCATTCGGGCGTCCATGGGTCCGAGTTCTAGACTCTTCAAGCTCATGCTGCTGCTGCCAATTCTCCGGTCGTTTCAACTGGCAGATCGATCTCAAGAATGAAACCCATGCGACCGTTCATCAGGCTGGGCAGTCCTTCCAGCTTTGGCCCATTCGCCTTCCGTCGCAAGCGCAAGAGGCCATCAAGAGAGAGAGCGAGCACATGGTAAAGCAATGATCACGCGGCGTCACTGCATTCTTGTGCTCACTTGGGCTGCCTATGGCGCTGTATAGATTCGCTTCTTCCTGCTGCAGAACCGCCAGGGCAAGACGCGTCTATCCAAGTGGTACGTCCCGCCGCCGGATGACCAGGACAAGGCGCGTCTGGAGGCCGAGATCCACCGGCTCGTGGTCGCGCGGGACGCCAAGCACACCAACTTCATCGAGTTCCGGTCGTACGTGCTGATCTACCGCCGCTACGCTGGGCTGTTCTTCATCCTGGGCGTGGACGTGAACGCCAATGAGCTGCTGTGCCTCGAGACCATCCACCTCTTCGTAGAGCTGCTGGACCAGCAGTTCTCCAACGTCTGCGAGCTGGACATCGTGTTCAACTTCAACAAGGTCTACTCCATGCTGGACGAGTACATCCTCGGGGGCGAAGTGCAGGAAACATCGAAACGCGAGATGCTCGATCGCATCCGAGAGCTGGAGAAGCTGGAGTGACCAGGCAAAGGCAAGGAGACTAGGAGATGAATATGAGCTCCATTGCATTGACATAGCAGGGTTGTGTTGTGTATGCATGTGTGCGTGTTGGTCCTGCGGTTAGCAGGCTAGATTTCTATGTGGAATGGTGGCATTTGATCAGCGTAGCGTTCCATTTCGGAGGGATCTACCTCTATCGAGTCATTCGGCCACGGCCACTGCGTCCGGAATCGAGACTTCTGTGATCGGCTCCGGAGCAGCAACAGCAGCCCCTTCGACTATGTCTGGGGCTGTAGTACTCGACTCCGCAACTGCCTCAGCGATAGACTCAGTAACTGGTTCCAGATCCACAATGAGCGCTTCTGAAGCAGTGGCAGCGTGCTTTGGCTCTTGCAGAAAGTCGTTGCTGACCAGGAACCGAGTGATCTGCAGGAGCTTGTGCTGCTCCACGTGCACGTCTTTATGAAGCAGTTTGCGCAACAGCGAGCCCTGCTCCTGCTTGAGTTGCGTGTCCACAGCCCGTTTGGCATTGTACGCTTCTTGTCTAGCCTGCTGCGCCTGGATCTCAGCTGGGTCATGGCTGAACGGACAGCCAGTGTTCTGCTTGTGGCATACGCCCTTGTACATCAGACCGCGACAGGCGAACGCCTTGCGGTCGTGACTGAACCTGCAGTTGACTCCAAAGCGGCACTGGTTGTGCAGGAACTTCTTACAGAGAACCAGTCGCCGCTGCTTCTTGGGTGACGGCTCGTGCGGCTCATCCGGCGGTGGCAGAGGCGGAAGCGGCGGCTGGAACGGCGTCATCGGACCATTTGAAGCAGTTGAAGCAGGAATGGATGGTGTCGACTCCGTCGCTGCCACTTGATCGTACTCTTCCTCTTCGCACTCGCCCTCTTCGGGCTCACTACCGGACGACAGCTTGCGCTTCTTGGAGATCGGCAGTGGCGGAAGGTTTTGCTGCTCGTTGGGGGGCTGGCCCTTGGTCCCGGGCCATTTTTTTCGTCGCTCGGCTCTCCACTTCTCGATATCTTCAGACGAATTGCCCACAAGCACCATGAACTTCTGGCCTTCGACCTCGATCTCCTTCAGTCCCTGACCCGCGTACGCTCCATGCGCAGTCTGGAAATGCGCCCCAACCACGCGCTTGGAGGCAGCAAAGGAACAGTCCTCCACAGCGCAGGGCACGTGAGTCTTCAGGTGAGCCTCCAGCTGAGAGGCCATGGCGAAGGATTTCTCACACGGAGTGCAGAACAAATGTGGCTGCAAAGGAAGCGGAGGCGGATTGTGCCCATTGGAGTCGATGGTACTGTCGTAATCGCTTGGTGGAGGATACGAATCGCCTGGAGGCGGATATGAGTCACTTGTAGCATAGGAATCGCCGTAGCCATCGTAATCGTTGTCGAAATCAGGCTCTGGGAACGGCGGCAATGGCGGCTGTGGGGGCTGAGGTAGCAGCGGAGGCTGCGCAGACGGTGCCGGCGGCTCGTTCTCGTATCGCGGCGGCTGTGGCGGTCGGTATCCTGAATCGCCGCCACCACCACTGCGACCTTGATCGCTCTCTTTCTCTTCTTGGATCAGCGGACACTGTTGGATCCAGTGGCCTGGCCGATTGCACTTGTGGCAGCAGTATGTAGGCGGTGGAGGGCGATGACCCTGCTGCTGCTGCTGTGGTCGCTGCTGCTGTTGATACGAGACACGAGGCTGCTGGTATCCTTGGTTATGTGGCTTGTATTGCGTACTGGCTGGCATGGGCGGCTGCATCGGTTGTCCGTAAGCGCTAGGCTGGCCATACGAGCCGCGGGGCTGCGTAGGCGCAGATGGGTGCTGGTAGTACTGCGTAGGTGGTGCGTACTGCGGATGGCTTCCTGGGAACGGAGGCTGCTGGTACTGATACTGCGATCGCGGTGGCTGCTGATATTGCTGTTGTGGCATCACATACGCTGGTTGATACGCGTTGGCATACGGCTGCTGGTACGCGTTTGATGGTTGCTGATACGCGCTGGAAGGCTGCTGATACGCGCTGGAAGGCTGCTGATAGGCGCTGGATGGCTGTTGGTACGAGCTGGAAGACTGCGCTGTTGAGCTCTGGACTGGCGCATAGGCATCCTGTCGGCCATACGAATGCGCCGGAGCTGGTGCCGGCGGAAGGGGCGGCTGCGCAGGCAGCGGCAGAAGCGCGTCCTCTGACGAAGGCGGAAGTGGAGGAGGAGCGGCTGCATACGAATTCGGATACTGCTGTCGCTGATGGTAGTCCTGTCCGTTGGGTGGAGCAGCGAACGCCTGTCCACTGCCTTCGCTGTAGTTGCTGTACGCCGGTGGCTGGCCACCGTAGGCCGGCTGCTGGTTGTCGTAGGATCGCGGTGCGCCGTAGGATCCGCGCCCTCCTCCTCGGCCGCGTCCGCCGCCTCGTCCACGGCCTCGGAAGCCTCCGCCTCGCCCTTCGAAGCGACCCATTTTCGATCTCTCAATGGCTCCTGGCCAATGCGCTCGCCTCTCCTTGAAGCGTTGTCGTCTCTATATTTGGGTGGGTGCGAGCAGGTTCCGTACTTTAGACGGCATCTCCGGTGAGTTGGTGTATGTATCATCTCTGTTTGGTGTGCACGTACACCACATTCACCGAGTCGTCGGAACATGGGCGAGCAGGCAGGCAGCAGCAGCGCCGACGAGGAGGCACGCGTCGCTGCGTCGTCCCAGCCGCTGAGACGCTCCAAGCGCGACCCGGCTGTGCGCAGGAAGCCCAACAGCCCTCGTAGCACAGGTGCCGAGGGTTCCACACCTGTGGAGGCGTCTCCGGCTGCGCCACGACGATCCCAACGCCATGGAGCACCCGCGTCGCCTGCAGTGACGCTGGTCGCTCCGTCTGCGTCAAAAGCGACACCAACGTTAGCAGCTGCGCGCGGGCCAGCTATAGAGCCAATGGCACTGACTGCGGTACCGACCCCGCCCTCACAGAGCAAACGGCGGCCAGTCAACCGACCAGAGTTGCGCGCCCCGTCCGGAAGCAGCAACACGACCCACGCCAACTCCGCAGTGACCGTCATGGGCGACGCCAGCGTGACGGTGCGCACGCAAATGCGCAAAGTGCTTGGGCGATACACAGCGCGCGAGTGTTCGCTGGTGTGCGAGAGCATTCTGGAGCATCTCAAGTGCCAGTCCAACCTTCCGACGGCATTGGACAGTGAGATCTCCCCGGCGCATATGGATTGGCAAGCGATCGCGGCGCTCATTGAGACGACACACCGAATGATCATCAGTCCGCGCGACTGCCAGGACCTGTGGAAGTTTCTGGCCTACGCGCAAACGCCTGACGAAGCTGCGCGCGCAGACGACGAGTTGTTTGCATCTTCCGATGACGAACAGTACGACTGGACTGTGGAGGAGATCCAGCAACGACACTTGAGAGCAGTGAAGAACACTGCCACACCATCACAAGCGCCGTCAACAGACTATGCAGCAGCAGTAGAGGCTGATGATGCAGCACCGGAGGTGTTGCCATTGACAGCAGATGCACCGGTAGAAGAAGCGACCGCAACTCAGATGATTGTGCCGCCTGAGAGCAATGAGGCAAGTGTGTCAACGGCACCAGCTGGATCTATTAAAGACGAGCAAGAAACACCGGTGATCTCGACTGAAGAAGCCGCTGCATCTGCCGCCGAAGCGACTACCTCCACCGCGCCAGTACCGTCTACAGTTTGTCTGCACCCATTGTATGAATTGCCTACGGGCGCTCCGGCTGGCTGGGAACACCCGTTCCAGCCGAAATCGATGCTACCGATGACGTTTGTGGCTGAGAAATTCTTGAAGCGCAAACCATACCCCACTCCAGTGCCCCAGACGCCACTAGCACCAGCGGCAGCTTCGCCAGCGGTTGCAGCAGGACCGAGCCCTGCTGTGCCACCCGTGAATCCCACACAGGCTACGGTGAACCCCACTCCAGCACCAATCCCAGCTCCAGTTCCAGCTCCAGCCCCAAGTCCTGCGCTAGGATCAGCCCCGATATCACTGGTAAAATCAGCTACTCCAGCAATAGAAACCAGTGAAATTGCCAGTGACGAGCCCGCCCTGAAGAAGCAAAAGCAAGAAATGGTCGTGCTATCCCCTGCCGAAGCCGTAGGATCAATTCAAGCTCCACCGACCTCTTAGTGTGACAAGGCAGCAGGCGCTGGAGAAGTGCAATGGAATACATGACAGCAGAATTGTACGGCGCATGCGTGTTGATTTATTCGCCTCATCGTGCATGAGGTCGCGTGCGCATTACGTTCTTAACAGATATGCAAGGATGCAGGGCTCAGCCCAAATTCGCCACTGTAGATACCAATCATACAGGTGAGAGACAATCCAATTTGAGCACGCAAGACCAGGAGGACACGTACGCGTTGTATCGCAAAAGATCTTGAGGTCAGGCACTGCGCGCGCTGAGAGCGTCGGGTACGTGTATGTGATGAGGCAGTACAGCCACGTCTTGGTGGATTTCCGCTCCACGCGGCAGACGGCAATGCCCTCCGTATCCTCCGCCAGCGGATCACCCCGACGCCCGTATAGAAGCGGCGGGTGGAAGCTAAGGAGGCGCAATACAAAGCCTCTCATGTCAGATCATAGAGAGTTGTGCCATCGGTTCATAGATCCACGCACCGGTGCACGTCGTACTGCTCGCTGAGCAGGATGATGCCGCTGGCAATGGTATCCTCTCGCTTGTCGAAGAGCTTCACGAGGGCACTAGAATGCATACAGACATCAAATCTCCCTCCTTACTTTCTATATTGTGCGACTATGAACGTACAGCGATTCGCCCTCCAGAGGCTTGACCGTGCCGGCGATGAGGCGACCGTCATGGTCGAACACGATGGCTTTGACCCACTCTTTGTGCGCGCGCAGGCCCTCCAGCACGCTCGTGGCCGTGACCGGTGCACCAGACGGCGCCGAAGGAGCGTTATTGCTGCTCGCAGAGGCGTTAGCGGAGGAGGACGCTGCGTCGTCCTGGAGCACGTTGGTCGAGGAGCTCCCGGCGCTGCGCATCTTGGGGTCCATGCTGCTGGAGCTTTTTGGTCGTTTCGGTACTGACACCTGTGGTACCGGTATAAATACCGGTTTTTCGCAAGTGCTGCTTCATGTTGGGGCTTGAGTTTTAGCCAATCAAAGCCTGCCAGGTACGATCTCAGGGGAAACCGGGTCTCGCTAAAAGACCCGGGTCAGGGAGTCCCCGACCCGTTCATATCCTGCCTGCTGCCTGCTCTTTGCCCTCCCCCCCTCGTTTATCGTCAGAAAGGGAAACGTCATGGTAAGGTAGCTGTCGCCGAGTTGCTGCGTGAATGCGTCTGCTGTAGAGGCACAGACGCATTCACACGCGTCATGACGCACATCAATCGGATGATGCCGCTTGCGCGCTGTGAAGCTCAATATTGATGCTGGAATGGCTCGCTAATGCTGCGTGTTGCACCTTGTAGCCGCTGCGATTGGATATCAAGCGCAAGCTCTCGTCGCGCTCCGAGCGCGTGAAGAGCGT
>JAADVF010000932.1:0-11201 GCA_023334555.1 Elongisporangium undulatum | reverse complement strand
TCGCAGACGCAGCTCGAATACTAGCCGCTTGCTGCACCACTTCAACCACATCCTCAGCTTCGCAATCGATCATGATGACGATCGGTGCCGGGCGAACGACTCCCATCAGCTGCTCGATCTTGCGTTCGAGTCTATCACAGAATGTGAAATCCAAGCCTAGAAATACATATAAAAGTCAATATCAACTGCTATGCATTTTTATTATGGCATTGAGTTCATCGTACCATAGTGAGCTCGTGTAATGGGCAAAACATACACACATGTAGCTCAAAAGACGCGCCTGAAGCTCCGCAAACCGGCTTTTCAAAGTAGGCCAGTAAATGCAGGAGCGAGAACTTGAATTGCCACTCCACCATGAAGTGCAGAGCCACAAACGAAAGCAATTCCAGCCACGAGTAGATGAGAATGTTTCCCACGATCGCATCCCTTTGAGATGCTATAAGGTTCTTGTAGAATAAAGCACTTTGTGATTGATAGAGAAGCTTCACGTACAAGGCATAGGCCGCAAAAACCATGAACTCGGTGGTTTCCACTAGTGCTTAATACTCGTACTGGAAGAGCACGTTGAGTGAGCGATCGACGAATATTTGTTGCGTGGCTAAACCGGTTGTGTGACCCGGGATGACGGAATTTACTGTATTTTCAATGTCATTTGCTGGTTTTCGCTTCGACCGAGTGACTGGAACTTGGTGTGTCGTAATTGGTGCGATCTTTGGATACGAAGAGGCCGATCGTGAGGCCAAGGGTGTCGTATGAGTACCGATCAGGAGCTGCTGTAAATGCAAGTGCTGGATTACCTTCGTGAGTTCGGTGCTGCTTGTGGAATGCTTGAGATCCGAGGATGATCGCACTCGAATGACAGATTCACCTGGTCGAGTAGATAATGCTCCAGGTTGATGGTATGTTTCCATTATGACACGCAGCATTGATGGTGTTTTGTGGACTAGGAAAGCAAACTCGCTCTTCATCATAAGCCAAAGCTCTGTTGTGTCTCGATTCATGTTATAGAATGTTATAACCATCTCGATCAGATCAATTGATATCAGTACAGTAACGTGATTCTAGAGGAGTCATTCTGAAGTCAGTTGGCGACATGCAACGCATTGAAGATCTCCACTACAATAACAGCGATGTATTCCTCACCATCCTTCTGTTTTTTACGCTGATCCACGCAAAAGTAGTGTATCCGTTCGTCCTTTCCATGACAGACAATCTTCTCGAAATTCTACAGTACCCAACAAACTTACACCTAGTGAAATTTGAACGTGGTTCTGGACGCTTTGTCAGCTTGGCAGTTGTGTTCACGATCTTTCAAGTCTTGGCTCTTGCATTCAGCCATCGCCAATGGCGACGCACACAAATGAATGTCAGTCCTACGATTGCAGTGGTTACAAATTCGATAAAGGATGTCAGGTTTATCTGTATCACTGTGTCACTGGGTCGTTTTATTTGTTGCGGGGTGGAAATCGGCTTGCGAACCGTTTGGAGTTGTAAAGAACGCTTCCTTTAAGGTCATGAATTCTGCCATTTTTACATCCAGAATCGATACTGGATCGTCATCGTAGCTCGTGCTCGCATTCTTTTAAGACGATCACCGTAGTATTGATAGATGAAAGCTGAAAGTCACGGTTAGGAGTACTTGTATCGGCTCTAGGGAATAATTATTTTGGACTGTTGCCGCATAGTCAAGCAAAAGGTTTCTTTGTAACAGTGATACAGTGACCTTGTCGCCTATTGCTTACTCGGGACTTTGTCCCTTCGGAGGTGCAGTTCCAGTTTAGCCCGTGTTGGCTACGTCCTGCAGCTAGCGGATTTACCCGGCACAGTTTTGTTGGCCTGAGTTAATATCTAGTTATCCTGAATTTTCTGGAAAAAAACGGTCATACCGGTGGCCAAGATCCCTATAAATCATTCGAGAATATCCAGTGTGTGGCCGGTTTGGGCTGGTTTAGCGGGAATGGTGCGAAAAAGGTGCCAAATGGCCCACTAGAGTACAGTACCTCGTTTAAATAAGCGCTCAGAATGCGAACCTACCAAATGAGATGACCCCAACAAAGCTGGCACAGGCTGCCTGATGCACACAAGCGCCACCGTCAACACTGGTCACCCTATTCTGCAGAAGCATATTGAACGCGCGTGACAACAAGACTTTCTATTCGAGACGCCCTTCGAGTGCCGACGGCATACCCGACTTCTTGCCGCACCCGGTTTTCCTACAATTCCAAGATGGCAGACCATTGCACGTGTTCACGTCTGAGTCCGTGAACGACGGCCGCCCCAACAACCTCTGCGACCAGATCTCGGACACCGTACTAGATGCCTGCGTGGGCGAGAGGACCCGCACTCGCGTGGTCTGCGAGACCTGGTCATGATCTTCGGCGAGATCACAACAAGGCCGTGGCGAACAACGGGTAGGTCATCTTCGACACGATTTAGCACATCGGCTACGATAACTAGACCAATTGTTGGCGTGATCGTAACCATCGAGCAGTAGTCTCCCGACATCGCGCAACCCGAGTACGCTACCAACGAGGAGGCCGTCGGCGCTGGTGATCAGGGTATCGTGTTCGGCTACGCTCTGACGAGACTCCGGAGCTTATGACTTATCGCTCTTGTGGGCCACCAAGTTCGACGCCAAGCGGACCGACGTGCCCAAGGACGGAACCTTGACTGGATCCGCTCGGACGGAAAGACCCACGTCACTGTTGAGTACAAACGGGAGCGTGGTCACATGGTCCTGCAGCGCGTAGCACCACGACGAAGTCACGAATGAGCAGGTCTCGGTCGACCCATGAAGCACGCCATTCAGGCCATGATCCCGGAGCACCGCCAGCTTCGTGATTGGCGGTTTCTGTGGCGATGTCAAGGTCTCACTTGTCAATAAAAAATGATTCTACACATGTACACGTCGCGTGAATTTGGGCCAACTGTGTTCTTTATCACAGTATCAACTTCGTCCAATTCATCATCGCTGTCGCTCTCATTCTTTGAGCGAACACGCAATCTCCAGCAGCTTCAACTGCATTACCAAACTTTTGCATTTGAGTAAGTTCGTTTTGCTCCACAGGTATGTTCGTTTTCAGTTGGCCACCAACAGCCACCTTTCTCGTACTACATCTAGGTATGCTAGAGTTTCATTATGCTAAGACACAATAATGTCATTTCATGCCGTCCATGCTCTGTATGGTGATAGATACATTAAATGTACCTCGAATATAGGCTATCTACTATGAATGCCTGCAATCTGTCGACTGCAGACCGTCGACATTGGCTCCTATCTTGCGGATACAAAGGCATTGCTATTAAAATTAGATATGGTCATTTACGCAGTCGAACCAGAAGACAAGGCAATTATTTCTTCATCCATGAAAATTGGAGTGTAAAGTCCATACCTAGCCATACACGAAAAAGTCAACGTCATCATAAGCGGTGTACTTTAATCCTGGTGTAGGACTCATCGTACCGTAGTGAACAAGCGTAATAGGCAAAACATACACGAACGCAGCCAAAAGACGCGCCTGAAGCTCTGCAAACCGGCTTTTCAAGGTGAAAGCCAATAAATGCAAGAGCGAAAACTTGAATCGCCACTTCACCACGAAATGCAGCGCCACAAACGACAGGAATTCCAGCCACGAATAGATGAGGATATTGCTCACGATCGCATGTCTTTGCGTGGTGGTCAAGCTCTTGGTTTCTGGGTAGTACGAAGCGCTGGGCAGTTGACAGAGAATCTCCACGTACAAGGCATAAGCCGCAGGTATCATGAACTCGATGTATTCCACTAGCGCGTGGTACTCGCACTGGAAGAGCACTTTCATTGAGCGATGAACGAATATTTGTCTGGTCACTAAACTGATCGTGTGACGTGGCGCCATGCTTGAAGATTGGATCTGGTCATGTTTGAGGGTATCTTCATGTTCATGTATTGAGTTTGGCGCTGCACGAGTGACAGTAGCTTGGATATTGGTCATTGGTGCGATCTTTGGATATGACGTGGACAGTTGTGGAGTCAAAGCCATTGCAAGATTGCTCGGCTGAAGTTGACCCGAATGAACGCGTTGTATCAGTTCGATCAACTCAACAAGATCAGCGCTGCCTGTGGAAAGGTTGAGGTCCACGGGCGATCGCACGAGAACGACCGGATCACCTTCTCGAGTGGATAATGCTCCAGGCTGTTGACATGATTTCATCACGACACGAACTATTGATACAGTTTCATAATCTTGCAGAGCTGCCATCTCACTCTTCATCATCAGCAAAAGCTCCGTTGTCTCTCGATGCATGTGGTAAAAGGTCAGCCCCATCTTGACTATATCGATTGCAATCAATACGAAGAAGGTACTGCGCGATGTGCCATTCTGAAGGCATTTGGCCACATACAGCGCATTAAAGACCTCCACCGAGAACACCACAATACCAGCGATGTACTCTGCAATGTAGGTTGTGGTCCGGGCGATGACTTGCTCGACCGCCAATTTTAGCAACGGGAGCACCAGAACGAACATGGTTTGCTCATTTCCTGCCAACTGAAAATAAATCGCCGAGAATGTCACGTACAAAATAGCACAAACGCCTTGCGCGTTGAGAACATCAAGTTGACGCTTGATGTCGTGCACCAAGTTTGGGTTCTCTTGGAATCGCCGGCGCCCCATGACAACGCAAGCGCTGGCCACAAAGAAGGTGAAGAACAGAGGACCAGCGATCATTTGACTGAATGGAATAGGATACACCCAGGCACTAGCGATCCCAATCATAACCAAGCATACCGGGAGAGAGGTCATCAACGCGATACAGATCACACCGGTTTTGGATAAGCCCAATGCTGGCATCAACTGGTTGGCTTGCACAATGAAGCCCACAGCGAGCAGAAACACGGTCACTGTGAGTCGTGACCATGCGCCATAGTTGTTCTGCCAACCTGAATACGGATCTTGCAACGGAATCAATTCAACAAGCACAACCAAAAGAAAAACGGGCAGCGGGAGTAGAAGGCATATCAACGCAGCACGAGACGCGGAAGTCTCACGGCTGAATTCTTCGAAGGCGTACAGGCGCTCAACAGAGAATGACCCACGATGGCTGATCTTCAGGCGAGTCCACGCAGCCGCCAGGCGCTGGCCGATCGCAAAGAGAGTAGACCAGATGGAACAAAACACCGAGCGCTCCAAGCCCGCGTGCAGCTCGCTCGCGATTCTCATTTGCAGCTGAAGGGTTCCGAATTGATGTCGGTGCGCGAGATCAAAACACACATCTTGGCGGGCTATAAAAAGCAGTTCTGGATCCCACTTTAGATGCGACAACTGCAGTCGCATGGTTGATCAGGGTTCAATTCCGTGTACCTTGTGGAGAACCAGATATCGTGCCAGGGATCAGTTGGCTTGAAGCCTTGATAACGCCGTATAGCCAAATCCCGATTTTATCAGCGCATATTCTTCTTGCAAAGCACGTAGTATCACAAACGAACAAATCTTGTGGCATTCAAAGCACGGTCCTTCACGCGGTTATTGGGTCCTCCAACTGGGCGGTTGTGTGTACACGATCTCGATCTCCTTCTCGTCTGTTTCGGTTGCATGCTGCCGTCGCCAGTGGCGTCGCATCCAAATGAATGTCAGTGCTAGGACTGCTGCGACTGTAAATGCGATCAGGGCCGTCTGGTACGTCTGCATCCCTTTGTATCTCTGGTTCCGTTTGCTCTTCTTGGGTGCAAGTTGGCTTGTGATCCATTAGGCAGAGACCAGGGGGCTCTTGATTCGAAGCGAGGCATACATAGGACCAAATACATCCGGATCGCCCAAAGCGCATGTGAAGCTGGATCTTCATGAAGAGCTCTTTTACGGAGACGCTCGAGACGGCGGCCACATATCCAGATGGGATCCGGAAGAAAGCAACTTTCCACGCTTTAAAGTGCGTGAATCGGCTCTGCAGGATAATGTTCGAGACGGAGCTCATGCCTTTATATGCAGAGTCCTTGCTCTCCTGTCAAAGCTGCCTCCACTCCAGCTCCTGTATAGTATTCACAGGTCCGGATAGCACAGCCCATACTATACGTATACGCGTCTATACAGAAGCAGGTATACGTAGGCGCAGTGTTGGTATACGGTTGAAGTATCAGTTCAAGGCTCCTCCGCAGATCACTCCACTGCAACGTGGCTGCAATGTGGCTGAGCGATAGACCCCCCAGCCTCCAGGCGATCGAATCTTGGCGATGGAGCATGTCTCTGTAGCCAGCTGATAGCAGCATCTTCCTTTTCGAGCTTCAGAGAGAAAACAAGAACCGAATTCGTCACAGACACGCAATGGAGATGCGCTGATTTGGAGGCCCTCGGCCGAATTGGCCATCGCTTGGCATTTTATCTCTGCATCCAGACGACCGCAATGGCCATGGACCCAAAGTTGAGAGACAACCTGATCGAGCTCGGCGCGTTCACGCTGGCCATCATCCTAGTCTTGTACTTGAAGAAGCGGTGGCTGCAGAATCTGTCGCAGCAATGGCAAAGAAGACGAAGAGAACGGAGACAGACCGCGCAGCCAAATGACGTGGTGTATATCCAAGTAATCGATGGCTTCGGCAACGGGCTGGCCACCTTTCAATGGGGGCGGAATGAACCACCCTCCGGCCCAGACAGCGGATTCACGGGTCATGATGGCGACGGAGACGGAGACGCTGATGGAGATGGAGGAGGCGATGGCGGTGGAGACGGCGGCGGCGACGGCGGAGGTGGTGACTGAGCCTAGAGCCAGACGTTGAATGAGATGCAAGCAGCTTTAATGCAATACAGCTGCGTATTATTTAAACTTGAAGGTTTCGAGCGCAGAGTTAGGCGATGCACCCACAAACGCCCGAGTATGCGGATCCAGCCCTCGCCTACCGCTTCTAAGAAGGTCTTCAGCTCAAGTGATCAAACAGAACAAAGAGTTGAGCTTCTTGGGAAAGAGGAACATGATCGCGAGTTAGTCATCTATATCTATAGATGGGGTCAGCTAATTTTACCAGAGTTGCCTGTCCAAAATCTCGTGTGTTGCGGATAAAGCGACCACATCGGCGTCAACTCCAATGCAAGTGGCTCCAGCGACGACTGAAGAAGAAGATGTTGCCAATGATAATCATCACCGTGCAGCTTACTTTATGATGATGAGCAGACGATGCGAGCGTTTGTGGCAGCACAAACATACCAGTCAGCGTGGCGCTTATTCAGTCGAAAGGCTAGTCGCGTTCGATGAGTTCTGTCGCGAGGTGTCTTTCTTTCGCGTACTGCTCACGTGCTGTCTACTTCCACTGCCTACGCTCGCGATCGCAGTAACAATCGAGCTCATACCACTGCAGGACCCAAGCAACGGTTGGAAAGACAATTACGGAGGTTGGGTGCGTGAAATTGCTACGACGTTCTGTGTCGCAGCAGGATTTATCATCCAGACAAGCGGGTTGCTGTCATCAGTAACGCTAAAGCCAATCCAAATTGTGTGCTTGGCATTGAGCACTTCGATTTCGACGGTCCTTGTTCAGATGGCTTTGGCTGCAGTTTGGACGTATCCTGTCCCGTTTGGCTTTATTTTAATTGGACCCGCATTCTGGATCTTTCTGGCGGCGTTTTCATTTATCATTACGCGCCACAGCTTTCAGTGTCCTGAGCTTTTGACTGAGCTACGGCCGCAGGTATACGTGATTTGCATCCAGATGTTATTTGTAGTGATTTATTGCGCCTTTAGTGCGGAGTATAACCAATTGCCTGCGTCGAAACAGCCGTTTCTTGTGCTTGGTCTTCCGGTCCTCAAGTTCATCATGTTGCATGTGGTTGCAAGGATTGCAAGGCATATTGAGGAGTATATGCCTGGAATCGCGGTGCTATCTGGCCAAGTATTCAATGCGCTTTACGTTGCCAAGTGCATGCAAAGCTCAGGCTCACGACTGACCAATGTCGTGCTTATTGCACTCAATATTATCCAAGATCTTTGGACATTCTACAGCATGGCCAAAGCAGCCGATAAACTGCTCTGGATGATCGACTTGAAGAACACGAGTCTGGTGGAAGCTGTTCTTGATGCTTGCCAACATCCAAATGTGTTGTCCACAATCACTGAAGAGAGTGGAATTCGTCTTCGATCCTCTTTGTGTCTTCGGCTTTCTGTCAGCAGTACTCACTTCGTAAATCAGCTCGAAAAGCATCGGAAGGGACCAGCGCTGCTCTCTCTATCGATTTTACACCAAGTGAGTCGTAAAGATGTAGCGTTAATTCCACATGCTTCTTCGAGAAAAGTCGACGATCAGCCGCAGCCAGAGCAAGGTAATATGATGCATACATCAAACGCCCGTCGGACCTGGAAAAACCCGATGGTCACGCCAGCACAGAAGCAAGAATTCGTGCATCAGGCACTGCATTTGTTTTTCCAGTGTGAATATCATGCGCTCGTGGGGTATGTGGAGTGTGTAGTTCCCGTGATTTACGCAATTTATGTCTCGATTCTCTGCCAATTTCCAAGCGCAGAATATCAACCGGAAACGAAGCACCTGACCACAACAAGATTGGACGTCATGATCGACTACGTCCTGGTCTATTCGTGCTGGGAGATGCTATCACTTATTGCTTTGCATATTGCAGTTCGATGGCGATTCGGCTGCTCGCTTTTGTATTTACTGGCTTTTGTTCTTCACAGTCGATTTACAGAGTTTCAAGGCCGTCTGCTTGCAATATTCGCCTATGTAATCTCGATCACGCTCGTTCATAATGGTTCGGCGATTCTTTCTGGTTGCTGAAGCTGAGCTTCAAATTGTTATCTGACTTTCCTGTCTAGGCACGTTATTTTAGTTATGGGCGCTGATGGTGCCGTTCTCACGTTGTTTCTACCCATAAAAATGAGTTTAAATGCCCCACAAAGCAGAATTTCATAAACAGAGATTCGGCCGCATAGGATTTATCTGCTATCTGGAGTCTTGCGAAATTTTGCCTTATCATTCCCATCCAACTTTGGGTGTTTTGCATTTTCGGCATTTCTCCATTCAAGGAACAGACGTTACCTGCACCATTCTGGGACAGGTAATAGGATAAGCTGCTTTTTTGCACAGAAGCGAAAAAGCCACCAGCAAAAATGAGTGGTAAAGAAAAACGAGGAAAGCAGGCTTGGTCTGACCACCACATTCCCGGGCGTAAGAGTGGGAGCAAGCGGGGCCGAGGCCATAAAAGCGACCGTAACTCTGGACGTAGAGGAAATCCCAGATCGAAGCCCCAATTGGATACTTCAGTTGCTCTGCCAGACGTGCTGCTCCACGAACGGCCGTTTGAGATAAAGCCCAGCAAAAGTGCTCGGACATGGGAAACTTTGTGGAAGCCATGTCAGACGCAAGTCACGTTGATGAAGTAGTACTGAGTCTAGGCGAAGAACCCAAATTGAGCAAGATTGACGAGATCTTGCGACTCAAATGCGAAGTCGCAGAGTTGCGTTCCTTTGAACTCGTCATTCTACCATTGATGAGCTTCCTGACGGCTGAATAGTTTACAATGTCGACGCAAGGAACGATCAAGAAGACGATCTATCGACATGTGATGAACGAGGTGCTATTTCTCAGTCGAGTGGCCAAGTGCTTTACTGAGGAGCGCGCGTTGCTCGAGGAAAAAGGGTTGGTGACCAAGAGTGCGGCAACCTGCATTGATTTACTCTACGAGATCTGCAGAAAGATCCCACATGTCGTTAGGGAGGACCGTTTTATCTACGAGATCGCCCATAGTTTACGAGAAGATTGTCTCGATTTAGAAGAGGTATCCAATGGTTTTTGGGTGGCATTGGACCAGATCAATTTAATTACCAGAAGCGTGTGCAGCCGCAACGTCACGATAATATCCCGAATTTGTTGGTGTGTAACTGCGTGGAGTTGGTTAAACTTGCGTGTCACAGTCGCAAAGGAGTATACTTTACTATTCGTGAGGCTCAGCTTTACGCCAACATGCGAAGAAATAGTGCCACGACGGAGGCGAACGCATCGAACCGCAGAGAATTTTGGGCTCGCAGTGACAAATTGACTGTTGGATCACTTGTGGCACTTGCGTTTGGTGTGAAAAGGAAGTCCCTGCCTCCAGCTAAAGAAGTTGTGCCTGATGCGTATCCACGGAGCAAGAAGTTACGTGCCACAAACTTGTTTTATGTGACCGTGGCTGCTAGAAATGACTGGGAGCTATCTGGGAAACCCAAGACCCCAACAACATATCTCGTTTTCTTCCAGAGACGTGCAGCAAGTGTTTGTGTTGTTGCGCAGATAGCAACCTTATCAGCAAGACGAGGACACGTTTCTTATCGAGGCTTCCGGCGTGTGCTTTCCTCCCACGAAAGTCATCTTGCAAACACTGCAGGCTTACGATATGCTGCAGCCACCGGAACTGCTTCGACAGCTATTTGCCAATGGAAGTAACGCTGTCTACACTTTGCCACCAATATGCAATCATGAGCAAGTAACCCAAGAAGGAGGGACAACTGCTGTTAGGTCATGGAATCTTCAGCATCTCGTCAAAGACACAAATTATGGAGTTGTGGGTTTGCACAATGTACCCATTACGAATTTTGAGCTACTCTGTGCGCACTTGAATACATTGGAGCAAAAGGGTTTTCTTGGTGGATTGAGGTCATCAGTGCTCAGGTCTTTGTGGTGCAGCGTGCCTCTCAAGCGGCAATTGTCGTGATTGCGGCCAATCTGCAAGCCATTCCAATGATGTTGTAGATCTGATTATGCAGGCGACTCTGAAGTATCACGACCCAAACGAGTCGCCTCTGATTCAATTGAGATGTGTCCATGCACTGACGGTGGAGACGCTAGATGGGATTCTGGAGCTCTTTCAGTTCTACACGAGTGAAGAATTAGAAGATCAACCCATTGTGTGGACGAATGCCAAGCCGCTGGAGCCAAACGCTGTTGGTGGAGACTGGGCATCCAAGTACAAATGTCCGCACTGCCTGTTGAGCTTCTAGATCGTCACGCGGCTGACTCCAGCGTGTTGAGCAACTTAATGCTTGTGCACAAGAGACAGGCGAGTGCAAGAGACAGACGACTGTATTGTCGTCAGTTGAATTCGTGCTTGTTGCATGTGACAGATGAACATTCGAGAGTTCGAGAATGTTCTAGGATGCATATTAGGAGAACAGGAAATCTACATAACTTAATGTCACTTTCCATTCTACCACCTAAGTAACGAGAGCTCGATCCAATACTACTACAC
>JAADVF010000931.1:0-11220 GCA_023334555.1 Elongisporangium undulatum | reverse complement strand
GGGGCATCGGCTGCATCGTGATCGAGATGGCCACTGGGAAGCCTCCTTGGGTGAGATAGATGGTCGTGCACTTGCCTCTCAGTATGCATGCCTCTGGCACTGACACGTGGGCTGCAGGACAACCACTCGAACCCACTCACGGCCATGTTCCACATCGCGTCGGACGACACGATCCCGACGTTCCCAGAGCAATTGACGGCCACAGCACGAGCGTTTCTGCTGCGCTGCTTGGACAAGAACCCTCGCACCAGAGCGTCAGCCAGTGAGCTGCTGGAGCACCCGTTCCTGGCGGAGCTGCATGAACTTACGAATCCAGTAGTAGCTGCTGATTTGAATGCTTGAACCAGTACATGATGTTGCTGTGCGGACAATCTACAATGTCTCTACGGGCATTTCGTTTGGGCTACGTTTGAAGTTTGGGCATTGTAGTACCGTACATACATGCGCATGTTGCCTTTCGAGCCCCATTTACTTCGCAAAGCGCTTCAGCTGCTGAGATGGAAGCGCAACACACGAAGCCTCCCACTGGCGCGAGCTCTCGTGTCGTAGAACGCCTGGCCATAGGTCAACGCGTATAGTCCACGCTGCGGCCCGCGCACATCTGAAGCACGTACGATGCGGAGCTTTTGACGATCTCGCACAAGCACAACGCGACTGAAGTCCATACAGTAGTTGAAACACAAATAAAGGAGTAAAGCTTACAATAGCACAAACAATTCATCAACGGTATAACCAGACTTCCCTACTGCATCAGGTTTGGACAAATACTTCCTCAGGACGGTCGTTTAGCGCTCGTGCCACTTCCAGAAAACACACACGGCGTCACGGCATCTGTACAAGAGTGTGGTTCTAGAGCGCAGAATACGCGTACGTACCTGTTGCTGGCTCCAGTGTGGCCATGGATGCAGAGCGAGTCTTTTTTCACGCTTGACTCCTCGATTCCATTGCCAAGGGAACCCCATCAATTCGTTGGATCTCCTCTTGAAAGGCACTTGACGTGCTTCGGTGCGTACATGCATACTGCTTTGATTCGCATCATATGCTCCTGCGGTATCTAGCGAGCAGAGGCGTTCAGAATGCTGGTTGTTGGGCGCCCCAGCTAACGTGAGCAAATCAGATCCAGTCTTCGGCAGCATCGAGCAGGGGGTTCAACGCGGCATAGTTCAGCTTGGTGCTGTGCTTGGTGTTTTATGAGGTCACGAAGCCTCTATGTTGAGGGTCGCCTCATCTCACGGAGAAGATCGAGCAGTAACGAGCTGAGACTTGGCACTCAGTCTGCTCACGCCGCGCATTACTTGGGAGTTGTCGTCTGTACTCAAATGCCAGTCGGCGGTCTCATACACTACTGTTCACCAATATCAGAAGCACAACAGCACAAATTGGCAGCAGCAGCACCAACGAATGCTGCACGTAAGTAAGAGACGGGCAAACAAAGTGCTGCATGATTCGATTGTTCCTTCTCTAATAAAGCAGCCATCATATAATGCACGATATACACAAGCGAACCTCTATAACTGCGCACTTCCTCGAGGACCAAGCGCAAAGGAGTGCAGGAGCCCAAGCAGCTTGTCCGCGTCGTTATCGACCACGGTTCTTCCAGCGGCGTTGTAGCTTTTTGTGCGTAGCAGCATCTTGGACTCCGGCATTTGGATCATCACCAGTAGCACTAAAACACAATGATCACAGATTAGCTCACTACACATAGAGAGCTCGGCATGCTGCATTGACCACTCGTCATACCTCGTAGTGGAGCCCAGGCATCCGTGGCCGCGTACAGGATCTGCTCGGAGCTGAGCGTGGGCGCCTCCCAGTTGGACACTTGCATGTCCTTGGAGATGTTTCCACCCAGGAAGAGCGGGCAGAGCGTCTTGAGACCCGGACGCAGACAGCCGAGCTTGTTGGCGATCGGCAGCGTGTCGACCGTCGAGTTGACGGCCTGCACGAGCTGCGCAGACTTGAGCTGGCGGAAGTCGTCGTGCAGCGAGTGGCCGATCTTGAGCACATCAGCGTCCGCGAACAGGTCGCGCAGAACCGGCGGGAGCGGCTGGCCGCGCTGCAGTCGATAAATAAATGCGCGATCGAGCGTCGCGATCTGGATCAGACACACCGGATTGCTCTGCTTCTTGACGTGGAAGTCGGGCTTGGACTCGGTGTCGACGCCCAGCACCTTCTGGGCGCGCAGGTACGCCTCGTGCTGGGCTTCCTCCTCGGCGGAGTGGATCACGGCGATGTCTCCATCGAACGCAATGACGGGCAACACGTCGTAATCGCCCAGCGTCTGCTCTCCGAAATGGTGCACCAGCGGTGAATCCACGCGGAACAGCGGCAGATGCTTGACGCGCTTCTGCTTGGCCGCCTTTATCCGCTGCATGCGCGCAAACTCGCGCCCGGCGCCGGTCCCCTGGACGCTATCCAGGTAGGTCGGTGTGTGCACGGCTGCAGAGTCTGCCGCTCGGGCGATGGGCAACTCCAGCTTGCTGATCTCTTCCTTGGCCAGCGCCTGCTTGAGCTGGTGCAGCTGCGCGCGCTGCTTGTCGCGCACGAAGGCCTGCAGCTTGCTGGACTTGCGAGTCTCGGTCTCGCTGCCGTAGCGCACGCGGTGCTTGCTGGAGAACGCGGCGCATTGCTGCTGCACGCGCAGCAGGAGCTTGGTCCCCGGCCTCATGCCAGTCAAACGCGATTCTGCGTCGCCCGAATCACCCAATTTGCGCAAAAGCCCAAATTTCAATAATCCAACGATTTGAAACTGTTGTCGAAATGGGGTTTTACTACAACATGGGTTTATGAAATTGGTGAATGAACTGGGCTTATCATTGAGGGCCAGGCCACATGTTGATTTGAGTATTGAGACGATGGCCCAACCGAAGGTCGAGGAGCTCCCGGTCTTCTCGACGCGCGAGGTGCAGTTCCGCAAGGCACGCGACGCCAACAAGTTGGTGTTCTCAGTGCCGACGCACTCGAGTCTGCTGCTGCCGGTGCTCAAGCCCAAATGCCACGCCTACGAGGAGCGCGACCGCCGCTGGCTGCATCTGCTGCAGGCCGTGGCCGTGGTGCCGTCGCTCAAGACCGAGACGATCCAGAAGCTGATGCTGCAGGCGCTGCAGCTGGCCAAGACGCTGCCGCCTGCGTGGGGCAAACGTGCTGAGCAGTCACTGCGCCCGCTTGTCGATGCGCTGGCCGAGGCTGACGACGAGCACTTCTCCACACGCGCAAAGCTGGCGCTCAAGATCAAGGAGCAGGTCGCGAGCTTCTTGCGCGAATGGATCGCTGACCCTGTCGAAGGGTTTGTACTGCGCAAGGACCATGTGGTTGGTACGTTCAGCGCTGCTTGTGCTCTGGCATCGTCTCGTTGTCGATACTAATGGATCATTGGATACGATGCAGGCGGCATGCGCTTGGACGATGTGGTCGCCACGCCAGTCGGTGCTGGATATCTGCGCGGCTTCCGTGCAGAAGACGGCTTCTGCATCGTCGTGTTCCCATGGGGCTATGGCTACGTACACGTGAAGTGCGTGGATGAGGTCGATCATGCGATCGAGATGCAGCGCAAGAAACGGCGCTTCAATGAGTTCATGGCGCTGGAGCACCAGCATCTGTACGAGGAGATCGAGTCGCTGGTGGAAAATTACCCTGCCGACATTCCCGCTGGTGCCACGGGCGCGTCGATCGCTGCGAATGTCGTGACCCCCGACGGCATCAACGTGGCAGAATACACTAAGCTGCTGACG
This sequence comes from Elongisporangium undulatum, assembly GCA_023334555.1. Lineage (NCBI taxonomy): Eukaryota > Oomycota > Peronosporomycetes > Pythiales > Pythiaceae > Elongisporangium > Elongisporangium undulatum. Next base: position 7,492 of record JAADVF010000931.1, on the reverse strand, counting down.
TCGTTGCAGGAGGAAGAGGTGCGTCTGTGTTCTCAGTCGGGCTGCTGCTGTTGTCAACTAGCATAGGATGATGTTGTTGATCCCCCTGTATTGCAGCATTTCGACCCACAGGTGGTGCAAAAGGACTTGAGCTTCGTGCGCCGCGTGCAGGAGCTGAGCAAGAAGACTAGCAGTCTGCACAATCGCACGGACCGCGAAGACGAAGAGGAGGAAGAAGGAGACGAGAGCGCGATGGAAGGTGAAGAGAAGTCAATGGACGAAGCAGTTGCAGCGACTGCGTCGGTGCTCACGGCCGCGTGAGCAGAGTCCTGTCCTGGCTGAGTTCACCTCTTAATTTATCCAAAGTTGCCTTTTTTCGCGCTCTTTCATTCCGCATCTTCTTATATTATTCTTATAATCAATCGGTCGGAGATTAAAAGAAGGCAACGCGCCCAAGGCGCCACAATCAGAAGAATGGCCCAGGAGCTCCATGCTGCGCGCATTCTGCAGAGCAGGCAAGGGAAAGGCGCGTCGTCTGCTTGCGTTGGTCTGTGTGTCTGACGCTTTGCTCTCTCTCTATGCAGCAATCACTATGATGTGCTGCTCCTGGCCGAGCCTGGGGCCGGGCTGACGTTCGTGGCGGCCACGCAAGTGCGCAGGTAGGAAAGCAGGCGCTTGAGTTGCTGCGGATGAGCTGACGCGTGTCGTCTCTAGACGGTACAAGGAGATCGCGATGCGCGTGCATCCGGACAAGAACAAGTCGCCAGGTTGGACCGCGCCATGAGCCGAGCGAAGGAAGCAGGTGTGCTGCTGGTGTTGAGCTTGCGTTTGCTCATCATTCCATGTCTCGGCAGATGCGGAAGAAGCCTTCAAGCGACTGAGTGAGGCGTACGAGTGTCTCGTCGAAGAACAGACCCAACGTGTGTATCTGCACAAGCTCACAGCCAAGACGACACCGTCTCGACCGACTAGACCAGCGCCAGCAGCTCCACCTCGATATCGCAAGCGCAAGCAGCCACCTCCTCCTCCAGCCCCACCAGCACGCCCTCCTCCAAAGCGGCGCTGCCGGACGCCAGAAGAGATCTGGCAAGCGTTCCAGCGAGAAGAAGAGGCTTTGGCCAGGAAGGAGTTCCACGCGCGAGGCTTCGATCGGTCGTTCGAGTCGTCGTCGTCACCGGCTACTAAAACGAGCCAACGCTCTGAATCACCACCACCAGATGACACATCCATGGAGGCCCAAGAAACCATCTTGAATTCGGATCTGAATGAGAAAGCGCAGCGCTGGAGCGCGTGGGCAAGGCCAACGCCATCCTCTACTGTCGCCAGTGCAGAGTCGACAAGAAGCACGAGTCCAAACAATTCGAAAGAGCCGCAAACGAATAGAGAAGCGCCGCCGGTTGTGATATGCTGCTTGTTATGTCGACGCAAGTTTCCATCAACCGCTGCACTCGTGCGCCATGAAACGCACTCGCCATTGCATCTGGCAAATTTGGCGAAAGCTGCTTCGGCTCATGGTGGCAAAGAGGAAGAGTCTCCCGCTTGATCAGTGGTCGGCCAAGTTCCATACCTTGATCACGTTGTCCTGGCCGCCAGTGACAATAGCTTTGGAATGAACCCAGTCGGCGCAGTTGAGAAACCCATGCGAAGTTTCGAGAACCAGCAGCACACTCAGCGACTCCAAGTCAACCAGGTAGAGCGTGTCGTCTGAAGTGCAGGCTAGCACTCGCCCGTGCACGTGCAGAGATGAAATCCATTTGCTGCTTAGCTGAAGTTCTGTTGGAGACGACGAAGTCAAGGTAGAGCGCGAGAGCCCGACGAAAAACATCAATCGACCGTCGCCTGTGGAACAGGCAAGTCTACCATGTGCGTACGGGATCATCTTGTAGATCGGCGAGCCTACATTTGCCAAACAACCACGGTGTTCCATCGTTTTGCTCGAGAAGATCTGCAGTGTTCCGTCATTGGAGCTGCTGATGACCAAGGGATTATCTATCGAGCCGCTCGCTGCGATGCATTGCACAGTTGCCGTGTGCACTGGGAACTTTCTGGTGGCCGATCGCTCTTGCTCTGGCTCGCACGAATTTTTCACGTCGTTCAAATCGCCAAGATCCCAGAAACACACGGCTGCGTCGGCTGCACCAGAGCAGAGGCGAAGACCCTGCACGAACAGTAGACACGTGATCCTAGATGCATGCGAGCGCAACACGATCGCACACTCTCCGTTCTCGCCATCCCATATCCGAATTGTCGCGTCGTCTGAGCAACTGAGTATATGGTTTGGAAGTGAAGCGGCAAGCTGAACGCGAGTGACATGCGCCGTGTGCCCAGAGAGAATATATACCAACTGAAATCCAGCCGTACAGCTGTACAAGCGCAGCGTCGTGTCGTGCGAACCTGAAACAAGCCAGCGATGGCTTAAATCCACGCAAGACACGCTGTCGGTATGTCCGTACAGTGTATGAAGCGCATCAAAGGTGATTCGTGACCAAACCTTGATCGACCCGTCGATTGAACATGAAACAATGTAGCGGTCGTCTTGAGCAAACAGTGCACAGATACTTGATGTATGGCCGACCAAGTGTTCCGGCGGCTGTGATCTCATCGGTTGAAGTGGATGCAACAGCATGTGATTCTCACTGTCTCCAAATGATTCAGCTCTGGTATCCGCACGTGCTGACCGATTCCATGTAAAGCTGCCTCGCGAAGCACGCCGAGACTTGCTAGGCCGTCCCATGACTCCTGGTCGAGCTTCTTTTTCGTCATTTTCGGAGTGTTCGGGTCGAGATTTATGAGAAGCTGATGCCAAACGATCTGCTGTGGGCGGACGTCGGGAGTCTTGTCGTGAATTGATCAACCTGGGCACTTCACAACGACCCAAAAACTCATGACCCGCGTTGTTGTCGAGCACATCTATGTATTCGGCGTCCTGGGTGTCTTGGTGGATCTCCACTTTGATAGATTGACCGGCCCTTGACGATTTGTCGATGATTGGTGCAGTCACCAACGGTGGACGCCGTGGGCTCATCATTTTGCCAGGAGATCCTAGTGGACGAACCTTTCCCGGTCCATTTGGCCTCCATGCCGCGGTATTTGCCCCTGGATGCTGGCGAGGTGACTGTATTGGGTATGCTGCGGCGTCAACTGCACCTCGCTGAGCTATACTTGCTACGATGCGTTTGCTGTATGGGGAGCGTGCAGTCGGTATTGCGTCGGAAGTCTGCAGTTGGTCTGCATACATCCGTGGACCCGCAACTTGCGCCGCGTAGCGTTGTGGCTGCTGCAAATACCGAGGAACAACTCCGCTGGGTAAGCGCCGAGTAGGAGATGGTGCTCGAGGACTTTCCGCTTTCGGCAATTCATGGTCCGCTATTGCACACGCCTTTCTAGTGTGTTTCGAGTTAGTGCAATTATCCGCAGGCCAAGATGATTGCTGCGCGTGGATACGCGTTGGACTCGGCGCGGGCGCCACGCCGAACCACATGATGCAGGCGAACGAGTGTGAACGTTGAAACCTTCCAAGGGGCATGATGTGCAACCGATCCAGATAAAACGCCTGGATAGAGTATATATACTTCACAAGGAAACGTCTCCGCGGAAAACATCTCAACTGAGCTGGATTTCAACGCCTGGGGCCACCGTACCGTGCAATTTGCAACAGCTCAAGGGGCAAGATAAGCTGAATACTGACTGCGCAGGTGCCAACTACGCTTTATGACGCCCTTCTCTTGGTGCAAAGCTTCTTTTCGCTGGGGCAATGAATGGTTCGTTCGCATGATATTTGATCTCAGCATTATGCAATCTGGATAGACCCAGCAGCCACCTTTGATGCCAGATGGAAATATTCACTTGGAAGAAACCAAGTGGAACGTGATTATCACTGCAGCACAAACGCCAGTTCGAATGACATCGTGGGTTAGTTCCCCGAAATAGATCAGAAGCACCCCACATCGGCGTATGAAACGGCTGGTTTCACATGGAGAACGGCATTGCTGATTGCGAACATGGGAATACGATCCAATAACGTGGTTCATGCTTTTCCGCGTGTCGCGGTCGATCAAAAGGTAGTTCCAGATGCACAGTTCACGCGTAGAAGCTGTATACAACCTGCTACGAAGCTCCAGATCACCGGAGCTGTTTTCAATTGGCTGCAGTGTATAGTGGCCCTGGGGCTGATGACATCCCAGCTTCTTGCGGCGGTTTGGAGTTCATCGACTTCTGAGCACTTTGGCACATTGGGTCAGCAGGTATCACTGGGTGTGTATCCTATAGCAGGCTACAACGATGAGCCTTATAGCGACCGTTTGATCGTCTGCATCCGTCGAGGGAGGCGGCTCGAAGCAATCTCAGTAAATGAGGCACTCTCTCACGGAACAGCTACAATCGAAGATACAATAGGCAGCGCTATGAACGGCTATCGAGTCGTCCACCGATCAGGTATGACGCTTGATGCATCATCGAAGCAAGCGTATACCCGAACTTGCAGTCATATCAACAGAACACTCGACTACATGTTCACCGTTTGCAATACGCTCGGATACACGAACCTCACACAAGACAATATTCGGATCGTAGGCAACATCAGCAGCAAGACGATGTGGCGTGTGAAGCAATCACTCCCCGTTCTTGTAATGCCCTATTGGGACAACGCTGTGACTTCTCGATACGCCATTCCTGGCAATGATGGACAGGCGTGTGTGTTTGCTCTCGGCGGGCAATATGAAGACCCTACGCTGAAAACAATGTATATGGTTGGAACTAACCGCACTGCACGTGAGGCGAAAACAATGGAATGGCTTGGTCGATTTGGTGGTACTTGGAAAAATGGATGGTACGAAGACTTGGCTGGAATGCGATGGTATTCGGATTTGAAAAGTACTGCGAGACCGATCAATGATGAAAACTGGATCACCTCTCGTTATTTCAACGTGGCCACTCAAAATGAACTTGTCTGCAGATCAGACACGTTTTGCATTCCATTCACGGTCAAAAATTCATGGGGAGCGACGTTAGAAAACACCTTCGTATGGATATCCCAAGATGCCGTTGCTGTGTCGAACGGATTACGGTTTGGCCTGTTTTTCGTGAAGTATAGCGGTAAAACAATTGTTGCGTGCGCATATGACGTCGCCACCTTTATTTCTGATGTGTCTGTGGTTTTCCTTTTGGGACACTGGATGCTGATGATGACTGCGCTTCATCGCGGTTACTACAAGGGCGTGTCGAACTGGTATAACGCTGATATTGGGTGCTTATCTGCGTCGCGCAGCTTCAATTTGCTGCTGATTACGTTGCTACCACGGCTCTCAATTATAATACCGGCATTTTTTACTATTGGATGCGGATTTGAAGGCGATCAAAGTGCACTCACAAATTCCTGGTTTATCATGTACCCGGCTATTGTGGAAATTATACTGATCTACAACAGTTTGGTCAATATTGTAGCAAGAATTCTTCGTTGGCGAGTAAATAGCGCACTTACATCCGTGACTATAATGCTGCTTAGTTTGCTGCACGCGCTACGATCTTTCATGGTCGATATGCGCTGGTTCGGTTATGATGGAAGAATCAGTACTATCGTCTCATCGAATGAGTTTGAGTCAACAACATTATTTGACTATTTCACATCAGATATTGCACTTCGGCTGAATGGAAACATCAAAGCTTTGTTTGCAGTGAAGCTTGTGTTGCTTCTATCAAACACAGTTCCACTTATATTCTCGATGAATATGTCACCGAACAGCAAGCACTCACGTGACCATAAGTCTTGTACAATTGAAATGGCTTTATCCATTCGAGTCTGCAATGTCGGTGGCATGGGATCCTCCAGCATGTACGAGAACTGCACCATAAAAGAGAAACATGGCGCGCGACTGCAAGTTTTGAATCCGTATGAGCTTGTTCGTTTAGGATATGTCGTAGTAGGCAATCGCTACCTGATCTCCTGCGAAGATTGGGTTCTACTGCTGCTAATTAGACCATTCCGCAGGGTGATCAAGTGGCGGAGTCGGCGAATTATGGTCTTTGAGTTGATGGATACTGGTGGTGGTGGGCGTGATTGCCATAATTTCGAGATCAGCATGAATCCAAGACTAGTGAATGTAGCTGAATTCACATTGCTTTGCATCAACTGGTGGGATATTGATGCACGTCCTATTCAGTAATATTACCAGAACTGTTTTTCATTTGCTTCAAGTGGAAACAAGCTTCTGAGTCTGTGCCCGACACTGATTCAGAGGATCCCTGGTATCGTGCCATGAAGTTTGCAACATCTGGGGTGCTGGTAACGGCAACATCCATGAAGATTGCACGCGGCTTGCAAAAGTGGCGTATTTTCGATACTGTAATGCTGGAATTTTCAAAGCTGGTACCACGCACGCCAAGCCCCAACTGCCCTCTGGTCTGAATACAGAACGAACGACAGTCTCACCGTCCAATAGTGATAGCAAACAGGGCCTCCTTCAGGTGATTTTCAAGTGTTTTGAGAAACTGTGAATGTTGCTCACTGGTGTACTTTTTGTGTGATTTCGAACCTGTAATATCCCAAGACAATATTGTTGCGGCTTTATTGCATTCATAACCGAATATTGCTGCGTGGCAGCAATAGCCACACCTTTGGCCGAGCGGCAACAACTAACTGGGCCTATACAACAATCGAGAACGACTACTTGACATGGGGCTCGTTGATCACAATACAGTCATACTAGAAATGGTTTTTGGGCTATGCTGCGGATGTTAGACCTACACAGACCGTCTCTCGTGCTTAATAACGTTCGTCGTACCGCGATTTAGGATGATGCTACTAACACAATCGCATCTTATTAATTTTCGATATTCCAAAACCAACACCTTGTGCCAATCAGATTTAGGGCTTGGATGCCGTGTTTAGGATATAAATGTCATCGAGCGGCTGCCTCAAAATAGATTGTACGTCGATAGCATCCAACAACCATTGTGATCGCAACCTGATCACTTTGATTATGGAACGACTGACGTGTGCCCGCAAAGTGATACCAGAAGAGTCGTTGGCGCGCAAAAGCTGTATTCAGCCAGCAACCAAACTCCAGATGGCTGGCGCAGCTATCAACTGGCTGCAATGTGGGGTCGCGATGGTGCTGATGCTATCACAATTTCTTGCAGCAGTGCGGAGCTCCTCAGTGTTTCGTAGCTCCGGATCATACGGTCAGCTACCTTCATTGGGTCCAAACGCCATTGCGGGCTACAATGATGAGCCGTACAGTGACCGATCCATCGTGTGCATCAAGCGAGGCAGACGATTTGAAGCAATCACAGTCAATAGTGCTCTCTCTGGCGTCGGAGCAAAGATCGAAGACACAACCGGTAGTGCCATCAACGGCTACCGAGTCGTGCGTCGATCGGGAATGGTGCTCGACTCATCAGCAAAGCTTGCGTATTCAAGAACCTGCAGCCATATCAACAGCACTATGGAGTACATATTCACTGTTTGTAACCTACTGGGTTACACAAACTTGACTAGAGACCATATCCGGATTGT
>JAADVF010000930.1:0-11262 GCA_023334555.1 Elongisporangium undulatum | reverse complement strand
GTCCGCAGAGTGCAATGGTTGCCTTTCTATTGTTGACAAATTCCGTCCGAAAGCGACGACCATGTGTCCGTCAAACTTCTCAGTCTCAACCTATGGCGGAGAGGATATTCCTGTGGCTGACAAGGATGTTCTTGAGAAGGCCAGCAATGCAATTAAAGTGTTTTACGACTTTCAGGCAAACGCTACGAACGATGGCTGTAGCCAGGGTAACCGCTGTGATGCTGAGTCATTTCGCGTGAAGGGTTTCTTTCAAGACGGCTACAAGAGCATGGATAGTTACAGTGACGGTCGCAAGTGTTTTGATGCGCCTACTGTGTACGAATCATTTTTGAAGAGTGAAGCTGCCAGTGCGAACCCGTTGTTGATCGCCAACGGATACTCGAGTGATGTGAGTGTGAATCAGGATGAAAAGCCTGTACCGGATGGTCAATGCTCGCGCTGCTGCGATCTGTCGACTAGTTTGCGCGAGCGCTGGGTCGACTACACGTGTGGCTCTAACTACGATCTCGAACGCTGCGAGGGTGATACTTCTCAATCCTGCTCGCTGACTCAATGTCTCACTCTAAAACCCGATACTTTGGCCACTGCGTCCACGTGCATCAAATCCGCCGTAAAGCAGGAATCGAAGAAAGTAATTGACGAAATCTCTGGAGATGACTTCCAGACGACGACCCAGATCCACCGTGCTCTTGAATGCTCCAAATTCGGCGGCCAGGATGGAGCATGCAAATTTGAGACCACAATCGACGACCTGCTCGATCGCCGAGTGAAGGCGAACATTGACCTGGGCACGTATGCTGATATCAACAAGTTTGTGTTTTGGCGCTACCGAGTGCGAGATGCAAAAAGCGAATGGCAGTCGTTCGAGTCGAACAAGACGATCACGTTCACCAAGCCAGACACGGAGATCACGATCGAAGCCTGGACCCAGTGCGGGTTACTCTACTCTGGCTGCTACCACGTCCTGCTCCACGTCCAGAGCCCAGTGCAGGTGTGTGATCACTTTAGCAAAATGTGGTACCAGACTTCGATCAAACATCAAGGCGGCTCACAGGATTCCACGACTCTCTGTCAGTACCCGCAGAGTGACTTTGCCGAGCTCACGTTTGACTTTCATCCCAAGGCCGGCATCCCTCGGGAAGACGGCAAGAGTGTGCGAACCAAGGTCACGGGTGTTGTGTGTCAACTTGCGTACGCATCACGGTCAAACGTGACGATCGTGAATGTCCAGAAGACGGCACCAGAGATTGTATCGCGGTTTGCGGTAAAGCTCGTGGACCAGCCGACGACTGCCCCAGAGACGCACTTGGCCGTGTCCTGCGACTTTGTGTACGTTCGCTACGGCAGCTCTCCATTCACTCAGACTTGTGCGAGATCGTTTGCAATCAAGGACTGCACGACGACTGAGGTCAAGCCAGAGACAGAGCAATGCCTGTACGACGACTGCGCAGCAGGCGACAAGCCTGGTCCATACGAGGCCTGTGGGGGGCAGATGGTCAGCGCCAAAAGCAACGAAACGCTGTTCTCCACCGAGGAGCTCCAGTGCTGCCAGGCCTGCAGTGGTTCGGCCAAGACGCAGTGCGAGTTCGTTCTCAATGTTCCAAACGAGGCCAAGAATATCAAGCGCTGCGTTCCACAGTTCCAACCAGCGAGTTACGGAAACGCTGGAGATGGCGGCGGCGGTGACTTCAGTCCGTTCAGTGCGCTCATGTCCACGGGCTCGAACCTGATTTCGGTTGGCGAGAATCACGGCAAGACCACAGCTGCGATCGGTGCCAGTGCTGTCATCGCAGTTGTGGCGTTAGTTGTCACTCAACGTCGTCGCCGAGCTGCTGCGGCTCAGACACCGCAGTCGACTTTCATGAAAGAAGCGCAATACCCTCTCTTGCACTAGAAACACATTTAGCGGGGCTCTGGATTAAAAAGTTATGCAAACGTTTGCATCCAATAATCGCTGCCTTGTAGTACGCTTCTTTTGAGTTGTAATGAATTGATGCAGATTTTGTCCCCCACACATAGCAGCGAGCGATCTGTAGACCACCAGCAACGGTGCAGACCGTGGCCATGCCTTCTGTCGCTCACTTTAAGCTCGTGGTCCAGGTTGACGGGTTTGTGAAGAGGCAGAGATCTCTCTGCTAAAATGAGCACGAACGAATGCAGACAGATCGAGGGTCGGAAATCCCATTGCCCACGAAGTGCACTGGGTTTTCATTGTTTCTATCATCTTGCTTGTCTATCTACTGGACCCAATGGATGATGCTCCAAAGGCTCCTGCTGTCTCGAATACATCACATGCCACATAGGCCAACTTACTTGTTCTTGGCGGCCAGGGCCTTCTCGTGCTCGGCCACGAGCTTCTCCTGCACGTCGCGCGTGACCACGTCGTGGGTCTTGTACTCCATCGTGAACTCGCCCTTGCCCTGCGTGGACGAGCGAAGGTCGGTCGAGAAGCCGAACATGTTCTGCAGCGGCACGTCGCAGCGCACCACGGTCTGCAGCTCGTCGGCGTCGCTGCTGTTGATCATACCGCGACGGCGGTTCACCTCGGCGATGGCCGTGCCCTGGAACTCGTTGGGCACCTCGACCTCCACGGCCATGACGGGCTCCAGAATGCACGGGTTGGCCTTCATGAAGGCCTGGCGGATAGCCTGCACCATAGCGGTCTTGAAGGCCAGCTCGCTGGAATCCACCGAGTGGGCCTGGCCGTCGTTGATCACCACGCGCATGCGCTGCACGGGGTGGCCCACGAGCCAGCCCTTCTGCACGGCCTCGAACGTTCCCTTCTGACACGCGGCGATGTACTCGGGCGGGATGGCGTTACCGATGATGTCGTTCACGAACTCGACCTCGTTCGAGAACTCGCCGGCCTCGTTCTCTTCGATAGGCTCAATGTAGCCCACCACACGAGCGTACTGGCCGGAGCCGCCGCTCTGCTTGCGGTGCAGGTAGTTGAACTCGGCGCGCGAGCGGATGGTCTCGCGGTAGTTGACCTGGGGCGCGCCCGTGGCCACGTCCACGCCGTACTCGCGACGCATGCGCTCGACGTAGATCTGCAGGTGCAGCTCGCCCATACCCGAGATAATGGTCTCCTTGGAGTCGTCGTCCACACGCACGCGGAATGTCGGGTCCTCCTTCTGGAACCGGTTGAGCGCCTTGGAGAAGTTGGCCACCTGCTGCTTGTTGGTCGGCGTCACGGCCAGCGACATGACCGGCTCGGGAACGTGCAGACTCGTCATGGTGAACTTGGACGCGTTCGAGTCGCTGAACGTGTCCATACTGGCGCACTCGACGCCGAACATGGCCACGACCTCGCCAGCGAACACCTCCTCCACGTCCTCCATCTCGTTCGAGTGCATCTTGACCAGACGCGGCACCTTGATGCGCTTCATGTCGCTCATGTTGTAGATGAAGCCACCGCGCTTGAGCGTGCCCGAGTAGATGCGCATGTACGTGAGCTGGCCGAACTTGCCCTCTTCCAGCTTGAAGGCCAGCGCCATGAGCGGCGCGTCCGGCGAGCACGGCACCAGCACCTGCTCCTCGTTGCGGCTCTGGTCAAGCGCATAGTTCTTCACCTCGGCCGGGCTCGGCAGGTACGACACCACGCCGTCCAGCAGCGGCTGCACGCCGCGGTTCTTGAAGGCCGAGCCCATGAGCACGGGCACGAACTTGTGCGCGATGGTGGCGCGGCGGATGGCGTCCTTGAGCTGCTCCTCCGTCGGCTCCTCCTCCATCAGGAACAGCTCGCCGATCTCGTCGTCCACGTCGGCCAGCGCCTCGATCAGCTCCTGGCGCTTCTCCTCGGCCAGCTCACGCGTGGCGGCCGGGATATCGTCCGAGATATCGATGGTCTCGCCGTTGTCGCCCACGTTGCGCAGCGCCTTCATGCTGATGAGGTCCACGACGCCCTCGAGGTCGTTCTCGGCGCCGATGGGCACCTGCAGCGCCACGGCGTTAAGCTTGAGCTGCTTGCGCAGGTCGCGGATGACCTTCCACGGGTTGGCGCCCATGCGATCCAGCTTGTTGATGAACGCAATGCGCGGCACGCCGTAGCGCTTCATCTGCTTGTCCACCGTCAGCGACTGGCTCTGCACGCCCGAGACACCGCAGAGCACGAGCACGCCGCCGTCCAGCACACGCAGCGCGCGCTCGACCTCGATCGTGAAGTCGACGTGGCCGGGCGTGTCGATAATGTTGATGTTCGAGTCCTTCCACGAGGCGTACGTGGCGGCGGACTGGATCGTGATGCCCTTCTCGCGCTCGAGCTCCATGGAGTCCATCTTGGCGCCCACGCCGTCCTTGCCGCGCACGTCGTGGATGGCGTTGATGCGGCCCGTGTAGAACAGGATGCGTTCCGTGAGCGTGGTCTTGCCGGAGTCAATGTGGGCCGAGATACCGATGTTGCGCAGGTTGGACATGAAGCCCTCGGGCGTGGTGTGGCCCTCGGCGAAGGACCGCACCTCGCTCTCGGAGCTGAAGGCGGCGCGCGCCTGCAGCAACGAGCTGCGGTGCGGCTGCAGGGCCGCTGAGGCGCGGCGCGAGGCTGACACAGCGCGCGTGAGTTGGAGGAAGCGCATGATCAGATGCGGGGACAATGCGAGTGTGGGGTGTCTATGCGACAGACTTGCTCCAGACGACTGGATCCGACGGAATCCTGCGATAAGCGATTTGCGAATCATTACCGGTTATCGCAGGTAACATATCGGCGACCGACCGTCGGAAAAATGGTACCGGTTCTTTGGTACAGGACCCCAGGCTCGCATTTGGCTTGAAAAGCTTGAAGTGGACGAGCCCGGAGTGTATCTTATTAAATGATGTAGGTACTGTAGCTCATGTCAGGGTGTTTTAGGCAAAGCGAACAAGTTGCGCGTCAATGAGCAGCTTCAGCTTGGGCCCGAGCTTTGGGTCCTGCATCAGCCGCTGGAGCTCCTGCGGCTGTTGCTGGCACTGGCGAATGCGCTCCATCAGTACTGCGTCCGACAGTGCATCCAGCAGCAACGGGTTCTGCAGAATGCGCTGCACCTGGGCTTCTTCCTCTGGCGTCCGTGCCATGGACTGCACTGCATCGCGACGCACTTGGTCCAGATCCACGATCGCTGGTGGTGCTGGCTGTGGCGCTGGTGTTGGTGGTGGCGCGTTGTTCTCCATCTCCTTCCCGAGCTGAGTACGCAGGCTACTGGTTAGCTTGAAGGACTATTACGCTAGGGCCATTCCAGCACGCACCTCCTCGAAATGGCCGCCCAGGAACTCCATAAAGTCCCGGAGCATGGTCGAGACGGCTTCGTCCTTCTGGTATTTCAGCATCGCGGCCTTGGGGTCTCGCTGCATCTCGTCGATGGCCTGCGTAAAGCGAGGGTTTTGCAGCGCTATCCACACAGAGCCTTTGTTAGCGTTTGCGGATCCTCTAAAGCGGAGGGAGCTCATTGGATCGCACCTTGAGCCAGCTTGGGATTGCGGGCCAACTTGGCGAAGAACTGCTCGTTCATCCATTCTGTGGGTCCAAGCAATCAATGGTCAAGCATCTGTTCCTTGGCAATGGGATGGATGGACCGCTTTGGGATCTATACCTTTCGGGTTGAGCTGGTTCATGTTCTTGAGCGCGTCCTGCACTTCTGGGAACACGAACGCGGACGCATCAGCGTTGTTATTGGATGCGCTCGCGTTCTGCTTGGCAGCGTCTGATGGCGGCTTCACTATCAGCAGATCCTCGCGCTGCAGAAGAGAGTCACACCGTTGTCAATCCGGAGTTCAATTCAACACGCTCCCTCTACGAGTCGTCTAGCTTTTTTACCGTCGGAATGGCACGAGGCGGCTTCTGCTTGGGCTTGCTAGTATTAAAGAAGCCCTTCTTGAGCCCCTGGCCAAAGCTCTTGCTTCGACGCGTCTTGTCCTGCTCCTGGCGCTTGGCGTCTCGAGCCTGCTGCGCGATGGCCATCATCTCGTCCATCAGGCTCTGCCCGTCCTCCTCTTGCATGTGCGTCTGGTTGTTGTCTTCTCCTTCCGCAGCAGTAGCAGTGGCTTCTTCTTCTTCCAGAAGCGGAGGCTCGTCGTCGTCGCCCATAGCTGCTGCGTGCATCATGGCGCTCTGCTTCTTGGTCTCCCACGCAAGATATCGGATACTGAGCGGCCGTCAAAAGGTCGCGGATCCTTCCGTGTTTGTGAAGTCCAAAGATATCGCACAATAATGAACCGGTTCGCGCGAGTTCGATCCAAAGCGGCGGCGCCACTGAAGCCTCGACCAGTGCCCGTGCGCAGCGCGTGCATCGCCTGCGGCAGCCGCAATGTCGTGCAGTATGAACCTTCGTCAGTGCGTCGATCCAGAGCGTCTGCTCTGATCCAGTGCCGCAGTTGTGGCCTGCTGAGTCCGGATTTCAATCGCCGCAAGCCGGAGCAAGGCGTCCAAGAGGACTACGTCCCACTCGAGAAGATGCGGGCCCAGAGTAAGCGCGCTGGGCTCTGGTGACTTGTCCTTCCTGACCACTCATTTGTGCTTGCTGCAGTCATGGCAGACGAGATTCTAAACGCATTCACACACCAGAACACACGGCAGGCACTGGATCAAGCTCTGGCGATCGGTAAGCGGCCAGTCTATCCACGCCCTTTAGAAACATGCGCATGCTCACTGCATCGTCACTGTTGTATAGCCCAGGGAGACGTTGCGCTGATCTTACACGTAAGGCTTGGCTCTTGGAGCAACCATTGTTGACGCTAACGAGTCATTGAGGCCATGTAGTCCTACTTCCCGCTCGTGATCGACGTGATCGCGCATGTCGTGGCCAAATACGGCTTCGCCGACGGTCTAGAGGGCGTCATGGAGAGCATCCGCGTGCTGCAGAGCCATGCCAAGAGCGACGAGAGCTTGGTCAAGCAGCTCATAGCGCTTCGCAAGGTCTTCACTCCCACTGGGGACTGGGTGCGTGAGGACGGCGAGGCCGAGCAGGAAGACCAGAAGCGGCGAGAGGCCGAGATCGCGGCGCACCGCAAGCAGCGAGAGGAAGCCGAGCGCGCAGAGCAACTCGCAATCGAGAATGCACGGCTGGCCAAGATCCGAGCCAAGAAGATCGCGCTGGGGCTCGATCCTTCGGTGCTGCGGCTGCCGATCCTGGTCGAGCAACCACCATCAGTCATAGCCCTGCATGAGTTCTCGCGAGATATCCGTCTGCAGGTGAATGGCGACTACATTCAGAGCTACCAGTGGTTCTTCAACGGCCAAGCCATCGCCACAGAAGAGCTGGTGCGTGGCATCCGTCGCAGCATGCTGGTCATTCCATTGTTGACCAAGCGCGTCGCGGGCGAGTACTACTGCATTTGTACAAACGAAGACGGGCGCACGAGTTCTCGAGCCTGCCAGGTCATGATCGCTCGGCTGGGTGTCTCTCGTGGCCTGAGCAAGAAGCTGCGGTCGTATCCGTCCTCGCCGCTGGTCTTGTGTGGCTCGCATGCCATCACGTACTGCGTGGGCCACTCGGTCGTGGTCATGGACACCAATACGCTGGCGTATGTGAAGATCATCCCGCCGATTCCTAGCGCAAAGCAGACCATAGGCTACGACGCCCGGCGCAAGATGCTTGTAACAGTCAGCATCCCATCCAAAGAGCAAGCAGTCGAGCTCTCGTTGTACGCCATTGACACGTCGTCCATGGATCCTCTTCTCCCAACGACGTCATCCTCATCTCAAAAGGCGATTCCGCCGCCTCCAGGCAGGAAAGGCTCCAGCAAGCGACTGTTTCAAGCCGCAGACACCGCCCCGCCTGGAGCCATCGCTGTCAAAGCAGAACGGCTGTCAAGCCACACGATAAAAGGCAGTATGACGAAAGCCGTCCACGCACTGCAGTTCTTCGCACACGGTCAACTGATCGCCATCAGCGATCTAGACCGCAGGCTGGTGGTCTGGTCGCTCTCATCATCACCATCTTCTGGCTTCTCCACAAGAGAAGTCTTCACTCATGTGCAAAGCGACAACCACTGCCTCTGCAACATGGCAAGCACGCCCAACCATGAGCTGCTGGCGCTCTCCTGTCGCAACCACACGTCGGTGCAGCTCTTCAACTTCAAGACTGTCGATAAACCGCAAAGCCATCAACTGCAGTTCAATCTGCCGGTGCATCGTACTGCATTTGACCACGAAGGGTTCTTCCTCGCTGCAGCTGAGGCCGGAACCATGAAGTCCTGGATCTCGATCGTCAATCTGAACACGATGCGAGTCAGTAGAGTCCGGTTTGAAGCCCATCTTGGCAAGGTCTCGAGCATCCAATGGACCAAAACGTCGTCGTTACTGGTGACCAGCGGGTTCGACGGGTATGTCAAGGTCTGGGCTGTTGACGCCGCGTCCACGCCTCCATCGTGCCTGCTTTCAGTGAACGTGGACCTGCGTGGGATCCATTCGGCGACGATATTGCATGGAACGGGGCTGTTGCTTGCTGTCGGATACACGGATTCGCGGCTGCAGACCCGGGCGATCGCGCATTTCAACGATTTTGAACTCTCGCGGCGCATGCAGATGGACGCGCACACCACGCGCATCCAGAAGATCTGGAAGGGCTGGCAGACGCGCGAGTTGATTGCCAAGTTCATCAAGCAGCCCAAATAGCCGTGATGCTAATTTGGTAGTGATCTAAATATGAGGCCCGATCGTTCTTGCCCCCACTTCTTCCAGTGCGCAAGCAGCAGCAGCATGGCGGCCGATGCGTCGCCCACGTCCATGGCCTTCCTGTCTGCCATGACGGCCAAGGGAGGATCTCGAGCCAAGGGGGAGAAATCCTATGAAGAGACCCTGGAGGAAGAAAATCAGCGCACGCAGAGCATGATGTACGCGGCCCGGATGAAGTACCTGGACGGCGGCAACCAGATCAAGCCGGACGCGCTGTTCATGACCCGCAAGCAGGCGCAGAAGGACGCCCAGAACCATGACTTGCTGGCCACGTCCCTGAAGAAGCTGGACGTGGGCGGGACCCAGGCCAGAAAGGCCAACGCGGCCAATCTGGCCGCCACCAGCGCCATCCTGGTGTCGAAAAAGTCCAGGGCATTCATGGACATCCGCAACCAGACGTGGCAGCACAAGTTCCAGGCCGGCTGCCACTTTTGGCAGTGCGTCGAGACGGGCGAATGTCGAGTCGAGCCGCCGGCCAACGCGCAGTTAGTCGATCAGTGGACGACTCCGGGCAAAGACGCCACGACCACGACGGCTGGCCATCATGAGGACGAGGACGATCCGCCGTTCCCAACGAGCTTTGATTTTCTAAACAAGGCCTAGGTCATTTCATGTTGTGGCTCTTACAGTTGTTGTTTGATTGTCTGTTGTCAGCCTCAGTACACTTTGGTGACTTCCGAAGGTGCTTCCTGCTCGTCCAGTGATTCCTCGTCCGAGTAGGCGGAAGCCACGATCTCCTCGAGTTTGGCCGCTTCGTCCTTGGACATCTAATCCCGATGAACAACAACGACAGCAACAACAGTCACTTGTCAGCATTCATTAAGCCACTCGCATCCTCAGGAACTTGTAGTACCTTGTACGGATTAAAGTCTTCATTCGGGAACCGCCGGTTCTCGACATCGTCGCGGTAATTCTCCAGGCCGAGCCGGATGCTGTCGCTCACGTTGGCGTACTTCTTGCAGAACTTGGGCACGAATTGCTCGTGGTGAGGGTGCTGCATCATGCCCAGCAGGTCATGGAACACGAGCACCTGGCCATCAGTCTCCGGTCCAGCGCCAATGCCGATAGTAGGGATACGCAGCAGCTCGGTGATGTGCTTGGCCACAGGTGTCGGTACACACTCGATCAGGACAGCAAAGGCACCGGCCTCTTGCACGGCAAGCGCATCTTCAATGATCATCTTGGCCTGCGCAGCTATACATCACCACAACACGTAGTACACTCGTGTAAGCTATTATGTTGAAGGGCTGAGATGAACGCTGCAGCTGCACTGTTACCCGTCCGTCCTTGGGCACGAAAGCCGCCAAGCACACTGATGTGTTGAGGCAGCAGACCCACATGGCCCATGACTGCGATGCCGCCGTCCACAAGCGTCCGGACTGCGCGATTGATTCAGAAACCACGAGCATTGTCAGTCTTTCGCCACGCAACAACACAGGTTCAGCTTGTATGGCATGGCTTACTCGTGTCTGCGCGCTTGCGCCCGCCTTCGATCTTGACGCAGTCGGCTCCACCTTCCTTGAGAATGCGCTGCGCATTACGAAGCGTCTCGTACGGATCGCCCTCACACGTGCCGAACGGCATATCGGCCATAATGAGCGGTCGTTGGGCACCGCTACAGACAGACAGACGGACACGGCATCAGGCTCATTGTTGTAACACTGGGAACAGGACTCTCTGTTTGCTACCGCTTGACTGCCTTCGTGTGGTGGATGATGTCGTTCAGCGTGACAGGGATCGTGGTATCCATGCCCAGCTCGACCATGCCGAGCGAATCGCCTACGAGTAGGATGTCGAAGCCTGCGAGATCCACATGCACAGCCGACGGGTAGTCGTAGGCCGTGACCATCGTGATGGGTTTCTTCTTGCGCTTGAGAATGCCGATGTCCAGCGTCGTTACCTTGCGCCGCTCCAGCAGCTTGAGCGTGCGCGCGGCTTGCTGCGCATTGAAGCCGCTACCGTCGTCAACGCTGTGGTTCTTGGTCGAGAGCGAGCGCAGGCCCAGACCACAGACGTTGGCTTTGGCATTGGACACAGCTTTCTGGATTCGTGTGGCAGCGATCCGCTTGGCCTGCGAGGTCGCAGTAGAGCGCGTGCAGACGAAGGAGGAAAGCAAGCGCATGATCGATCACAAGTGCCTCTCAAGTTGACGTTGACGTTGACAGGCCACTGGAATTGATCTCCTCAATCAGTGGAGTTTGATGAGTCACGGTACTTCTGGCAGCTCCTGTCTAGCGTGCACCACACTATTTAAATCATTGGCTCACTTGTCTTTGGCGATGATCTCATCAAGCTTTGCAGCTTCTTCCTCGGACATCTATTCACATACAGCGGATCCAAAGCCATCAGCATCAATGCTCCTGCCGTGTTTCCTCCGTATCACAACGGTTACCTTGTACGGATTGAAATCTTCGTTCGGGAAACGACGGTTCTCCACATCGTCACGATAGCCCTCAAGACCGAGACGAATGCTGTCGCTCACATTCGCGTACTTCTTGCAGAACTTGGGCACATGCTGTTCGTGATGCGGGTGCTGCAGCATGCCCAACAGATCATGGAACACGAGCACTTGGCCATCGGTCTCTGGGCCAGCGCCAATGCCGATCGTTGGGATC
>JAADVF010000093.1:0-59202 GCA_023334555.1 Elongisporangium undulatum | reverse complement strand
ATCTCTGCGAACGAGTTGGCCGGCTGGATCGCGATCCAGTACTCGTTGCTGCCGCCCTTGAGGCAGTACTGGACGTTGGTCGAGATCGGACAGTCCACGAACCGCCACTGGATCTCCAGCGTGTTAGGGTCCAGCCCTGTGAGCTCCTTGTAGACCGACGAGGAGATGTCCAGAGAGCCGTAGGCGCACTCGGGGCACTTGTCCAGCACCTGCAGCACCATCGTATCCGACTTGGTGCATTGCGAATCGGTGCAGGAGACCTCCACGCACTGGCCGCAGTGCTGCATGTCGTCCCATTGCTGGGCGTTCATGGCCACATAGTTGGTAGTGGCGTCGCTTTCGGCGTACATCATGTTGCAGTTGCCGTCAATCGGGGCAGTGAGCGTGTAGGCCGTGCCCTTGCCAGTGTAGTAAGTCGATCCATGGGCCAGACTGCCCAGAAGGCTCTGGAGGATCACCAGCTTGGACAGGAGCGACATGTTCAGGGTGGCTTGGAAATTGAGAATTGAGAAATGAGCCAGCTCAGAGTTCGAAATCAGAGCTCTGGAACGAGTGGAGAAGGGGAGAAAAATCCACAGCGCGCCGTCGTCCATGGAGAGGCCGGCCATGATCCAGTGAATCAAGCCATAGAGAGGATCGGCCATGCGATAGAGTAGCGACGAGCAACAGCTGGTACTCTTCTTGATTCCCACTGTACCCTGAATTACATGCGATAGAGCAGGGCAATTAGGGAACGTTCCTGACCCACTGCGTAGAGAGGTTTTGGATCCAGAACCGTCCCACGATTACCAGTATCCATCGATCACATTCGCCCTGTACTACACGTCCCTCAGACCTTTACGTGAAGGTTCAGCTTCCGTTAGCGACGGCACTAATACCAGTCTCCTCTTACGCTGTCACTTTGCTAAGTGATCGAACTCGAAGCATTCGCATTGGTTCTGCGTGGCTGCAAAGGTGCTGCAGTTTTTAAAATAGCATCGCTTGGCCGATTCAAGGGTCGCTTTGATAAAATCGGCCAAGTCGAGACTGTTGGCGCAGGTTCTCAAGACGGAAGTGAAGCAGAGCAATGGTGTTGATACGCTTGGTTTAACTCACGACGGAGATGCTTGAGAAACTTTGCTCTTGAACGCCGCAAGGTCCTTCAGCCACGCTGGGTCCGCTGGTAAAAGAGCGACTCTGGTCAAAGAAGGAGTCGGTGGATTTTCTTGGAAGCATCCATCTTGGAACATCAGCATCACGACCGTGGCTGTGTCCGTACGTTGCAAGTCGATGTAGAGACCTCACCGCACTGACCTTACGTCAATTCAGTTAAATGGGAGTGGGCATACCGTAGCATTAGGGAACGTTCCAGGCTGCCGCGTAGAGTGGTTTCTGCATCCAGAAACGTCCAATGTCACCGGTCGCCACGTTGTTCGCGTACAGAATAGTACTGCAGCACCATAATAAATCAGAGTCCAGCGCACAGCACATCATGGTGCAGATCTCCTCCGCGAACAAATCTTGATGTGTTGGTTATCGATCAGAGGAAGAATCCAGCTTTTTATATACTTTATGTGTATCTAAGCGCTTTACGCACACAACAAACAACACCCAACTGGAGGTTTATACATTGTACTTCGGTCGTACGGTACCCAATAGGGGGAACTAACAGTCAGCCCTATCAACGGTTTTGCATCTGAAAGACAGAATTGGGAGCCCAAGGCTCAACGCAAAAGGCGCGGAAAGATCGGCCTTACAGGATCGCGACATCGCGGTTGGGGCGCGGCGTGCGGCCGTTGTCCAGGTGGTTGCCCGCAGACATGACGGCGCAGAAGTCCATGGGCGTTTCCATGGCGTCCTTGTTCTCGATCTTCTTCTTCTTGGAGACCGCCACGATCACCGCGAGGGCCACGACGCCCACGGCACCAAGCATGGCCAGAGCGATGACAGCGGGGGACGTGGATGAAGAGCCCTCGCTTTGGGTGTTAGCGGTTTGCGTCTCCTGGTCGGGAGCCGGAGTCGAAGAGGACGAGGAGGTTGGTGCCGCAGTGGTGGCTGCCGGGATAGAGGTAAACGTCAAACCACTGGTGCCAGAGCTGGAGCTGTGAGTAGTCGACGAAGGCTTGGCCGTCGTTGGAGTAGGGGTGGACTTAGGCTTGGCCGTGGTGGGCGACGGACTTGGGCTGGGAGTGCTGTCGCTGTCGGCCTCCGACTGGGTGATAGAGGAGGTCGAGTTGCTTGAAGCGCTCTGCTGGGCACTTGATTGCGTTGGCTTGGCTGTGGTGGCCGAAGGCACGGGAGTGGACGACGGAGTAGCCGTAGTGGGTGCTGGAGAGGTGGTGGGTGATGCTGTTGTGGCAGGCGCAGTGGTAGCAGGAGAAGTGGTAGCAGGAGAAGTGGTAGCAGGAGCTGTCGTAGCCGGAGCCGTCGTAGCTGGGGCCGTCGTGGCAGGGGCTGTCGTGGCCGGAGCGGTCGTCGCAGGAGCCGTCGTGGCAGGAGCTGTAGTGGCAGGAGCTGTAGTGGCGGGAGCTGTTGTAGCTGGAGCCGTCGTGGTCTGCGTGGCCGACTGGGAGGCCGTGTTACCGCTACTTCCAAACTGGTATTTGCCGCTAGTGCAGGCTCCATCCGTGAGAGACACCGTGTCCGTCAGCACTTCACCAGAGGTCGACGTGAGCGAGATCGTAAGAGCCGTGAGGTCCACCTGGGCTTGGCTGTTGCCATTCAGCAGATAGTAGTAGGCCGAGGACACCATGGTCGTGCTCTGGCTGTTGATGGTCATGCTGGCGACGCCGTTGACCGTGTTGGCCGGCTGCACGGCCGTCCAGAAGTTGTTGCTGCCGCTCTTGAGGCAGTACTGCACATTGCCCGACACGGGGCAGTCCACAAAGCGCCACTGGATCTTGAGACGGCTGGGTGTGGAGCCCGTGATGGTCTCGAACACCGTGGGCGAGAGATCCAAGTCGCCTTCGGAGCACTCTGGGCATTGGTCCAGGATCTGCACCACCTGCGTGGTGGACTTGTCCGCGCACGAGTCGTCGATGCAGGACACCTCGGCACATCGGCCGCAGTTCTTCATGTCGTTCCACTGCGCGGCGTTGATGGCCGCGTAGTTGGTGGAGGCGAAGCTGAGCGCTGACATCATGTTGCAGTTGCCGGCGCTGGTCGCGCCCAGCGTGTAGGCCGTGCCATCGCCCGTATAGTATGAATCCGCCAAGACTTGTCCGGACAAAAGCGCCAAGGCCAGCGGCGTGAACTTTGAGACCGAGGCAACCATGCTGGTGATGCAATTGGTTTTGCGCTTGAGTAGTCGGTTCGCCAAATGAGCAAATCTGAAGCGATGCTTTATAGGTGGGAAGTGGGGTTTGGGTGGCCAGACGTCCTCGTACAGTCAGTCGGTCCACCCACTCACCCCACACTCACTCAAGAGGCTGACATGACTTTGCGCCATAGGGCGCACGTGCGTCGATCGTTGCGCCAAGAGCCAAAATCCCACGCACCATATGGCAAAACCGGCGCCTTTCGAGGTGGATTCTAAAATGACACAACCGGGGTGTGTGTTGGCAGGAGCCAGGATCAAATTACAGCAGGTACCCACTTTGTCACTTTTGGATACCGAACTTTAGGTGTGAAAAACAGTAAATATTAGTTTTCAAAACGGCTCTTTACCTGCAAGAGTTGATTGGAATAGAGAAAGGTGCCAAACTGAACGTCTTGGGAGCAGACGCTATAAACTCGGCTTCACACCATCGGGTCATGCCAACGGGTTTAGGGCTGTGCTGACCCGATGTGGGTTCACTGCCGGGCTTGGATTTGTGTGCTTTTGTACTGTACCGTGCCGATCCGGCCAGGGACAAATCTGGACACGGTTGGTGGCTGGCCCAATGCAAGCCAACGATTGTGCGCGCTCGGCGGATGCGCTTCATTAGCGTTTTTCGTTCAACGGTGGGGCGTAAACGACTGTGCTGTGTACAACATGGATGCTGCCGCATAAGTCCAGTTGTTGTGATACATTTCCTCCCAAAATAATGCTCCATTGCGAATTCGCAGCTGCGTTACTTCAACACGCTCAAGCGAGCGCAGGACTCGCCAGTCTCCCCGTCTTGTTGTCCGTGCGTGACGGGGGTGGAATTAGCCATAATGCCATGATGACGTGCCATAGAAACGAGGCCAACCGCAGTGCAACAAGTAAAGTTACCGAAGAGATGCGCAGGCAGCCGCCGCGCGTACCAGTCAAAGTAAATCGTAAATCCTGGTACAGTTGGTAAAATACACTTTTTGGAAGGCCGAAAACAAGTTTGCGCGGATAACCAGGCTAAGTACAGTGGCTCATCCTTGCTTGTTCTTCGCACCGCATCGGCGTGGCACAGAAAAAAGAGTGGTCTCCGGAACAGGAACAAGGAGACTCGCTCGGTGGTGTCCATGAGTCGAAACAGCAGCGGCAGCGGCGGGGGCACCAGCAGTGTGTCCGTGTCAGGCTCCTCTTCGGCTGCCAACGCCTCTGTGAGCTGCAGCTGGAACCGAGTCATGTCGACTGATGGCACGTGCTCGCTCGAGCCGCGGTCCTGCTATGATTGCTTGAACACGCCACTAGAGAGCGGAGAGGTAAGCGCGACCCAGATTTGCTTATGATTTATTGTGCATTGGCTTTAGGTGTTTGATAAGCTGGCTATTTGGACGCACGCATGCGATATCTTATGCGATTTGTTGTACGTGTACGTGTGCGATCCTAAAGGAATGCACGGTGACGCCCTACGGACTCTGTCTCGACATCTCAGCGTACGACTACACGGAAGACTACCGTCGCACGGGGCCGTCCAGTGCGTACCCGGTGCACTACAACTACTTCCCTGGCACCAACACGACCTACTGCGCGTCGGACGACGCTAACTGCGCGAGCTGCAAGGCCGGCTCCTTCCTCACACAGGTCTCGATCAATCCTTCGACGTTCTGTGTCGGCACCAATAGCTGCGTGTGTGTGGCGATATGCGAGAGCGAAGACTGGCGCGATGAGACCCTCACGCGTCTGATCGAGCTCGAGCCTGAGGAGGACGTGGCAATGGGATGCGAATTCGCGGAAAACACGACAGCCGTCGTGGCCACAAGCAGTAGCGAGTCGGCCGCGCATCTCGCTTCACGGCCCAAGAACACGTATGCGTCCGACGATGAGTGCATGTGGTACCAGAACCAGACCTACTGCGGCGTACCCCGGACCTGTTACGACTGCTTGAATACGGCGCTGTACGATGGAACGGTAAGCTGGAGAATTGTATGCGAAGCTGCGCGGACACTTCTTATAAAACTAACGAACTGGTATGTCGTCCGTAAAGCAGAAGTGTACGATCACTCCGCTGGGCTATTGTACGACCATCGAATGGTATGACTACACGCTGGACTACCGTCGCAACACGAGCGCAAGCGCACCGCATTATTTCCCGTCGACCAACACGACGTATTGCGAGGCAGACGACGCCGTATGCGCCGAGTGCCGTGCCAGCACGTTCCTTGTCTCAGCCGACGGCAGTGTCGATACAACCAACTTCTGCGTCGGAGCCAACTCATGTGTGTGCGTGGCCTTTTGTGAATCGGCGCAGTGGGCATCCACGATCGTGGCAGAGACCTGCAATACCACAGAAGCTACCGATTCAACGACGTTCCATCTTCCGTCTCTGGGGATCGTGGCGCTGGCCATGATTGCATGCATCCTCATCTGCACTGGAAGTCTACAGCTGTGGCTCCGATTCATTTCCCGCGGTGAGCTTATGCGCTGCAGTTATTAGTAATTCGGAGGCTAACCCATCTTGACTGCTTGAATGCATTAGGCCACGGTCCGCAACAGCAGCGAAGATCTGCTTGTCCGTCTAGACCTCCTCCTTCGGGCCCTCAACTGGAGCTGGGAGGTTGGAAAGAGATGCGACAGAACCTGATCGACCGCGAGCGAACGTATCTGAGCGATCCAGCTAATCTGATGACATATATTGTCGCGAACGAGGATGAAGAGGGCAACGACCTGAGCTTCGACAGTGCGAACAGCACACCGGGGCATCTGCATCCCAGACGCACCGAGGTCGAGATGGAAGACGTGGAGAGCTACCACCCTCTGTCGCCCAGTGCCATGCAGTCTCACTCTCGCCAGAACAGCGACCGATAAATAAGTTATAAGAGAAGAAGATACTTATACACACATAACTCAATTCGTTTCAGTTTACAGTTCCAGCACCAGCGCGTCGTCGTCGTCACTGTCTTCGCCCTCGATATCGTTCTCATGGCTACTCTGGTTGTCGTAGTACACGGGCGTGTAGCCCTTGGCGGGCTGGTGCACGGGCTTGGCCATCCTCACGGGCGTGTCCGGCAGCTTGGTAAAGTCGTAGCGCGAGCGACTGCTGCCGCTATCCGAGTGCGGGAGCTGGATCTGGATCGCGGGCTGTCGCGAGTCGTACTGCGGAGTGTACGGCACCGAGCGCTTGCTGGACGTCGAGCGGTCCGAGCGGTCGGAGCGCTTCGAGTCCATGAGGTCGGCCAGCGGCACTGAGCTCGAGTACACCGGACGCGATGGCTGACTCTGGCTCGGCGGCATGGATCGCGACAGCGACGACGATTTGGGCGAGAGCGATGCATACACTGGCACATGCGGTCGCCTGGACTCGGGCTTGTCGCTCTTCGTGGATTTGATGGAGGACGACGAGGCCGAGAGCGGAGCCGACGCCGGTGCCGCTGTCGGCGGCCGCTGGATGATGCTGGGATCTCTTCGCTCTCGGTCCTGCTGCGGCTGTCGCGCGCGCACGCGAGCCGACGGATGCATGCCCGCGAGCGTGGCCAGCAGATGCCGCTTCTCCTGCTGGGTCGTCGGCGCATCCACTCCGCTGCTGCACACAAGGCGAAGAAACGTGAGGCCAAGGACGGAGTTAACTGGAGACCAGCGGGCGGAATGCTCACCCAAGAACCGAGGACTCGCGCTGCAGGTGGCAGACGCACTTGGACATGAGCCGCCGGCACTGCGAGCACTTGCCGTCCCAGCTGCGCTGCTTCTCCATGGCGCTTGATGGCAGATCCCGAGCTGAGCAGAGGTGATGTCCGGCTGGCTGGGCCAAAGGAGGTCGGCGGTCGCGCGATCGTGCAGCGTGCGTAAACTGGGCGGTTTTACCTGTCATAATGTATTACCTGTTGTATCCGATTGACTTATAAATATCTATAATATAGACATTGTATGATAAAAATTACCTTTGAGATTCGATATATAGCGGTTTCTGCCCAACAGATCATCTGTCTCCATGGGCAGATTGGCAAAACGCAGCCAAGCCAGGATTACTACATGCTGCTTGGACGCACCGGCTGCGTGAGATAGATGACCGTCGGGTCGTTCGGATCCACGAAGGCACGCTGCTGCGTCTGCACGAAGCTCAAATCCACTCGCTCTACGCCGCCAGACAAAGAGTCAAACGTTGTTGTGGGTACGCGATGCCATGGTTGCTGCTCACCTTGCTTCTTGCGCTGGTCCATGAGCCGCAGGAAGACCGGGAGCAGGATGCCGGTGCCTCCGTGGTCAAAGATGATCTTCCACGCCATCTTCGTGTCGTGTTTGTGCTGCAATCATCATCAGTGGTTACTTCACACAGTGGCCGATGGACAGACAGACGTACAGCACTGGACACCTACAGAGGTGACGAGGCCCGAGATGCTGCAGGCGCCGAAGATCGGCTGGTTGAACTTCTCGTCTGCCATGTCGATCAGCGGCACTTCCTAAAATATTGAACAAGCGGATGTCGTCAGCTCGAGATAAGAAG
This sequence comes from Elongisporangium undulatum, assembly GCA_023334555.1. Taxonomy (NCBI): domain Eukaryota; phylum Oomycota; class Peronosporomycetes; order Pythiales; family Pythiaceae; genus Elongisporangium; species Elongisporangium undulatum. Next base: position 51,442 of record JAADVF010000093.1, on the reverse strand, counting down.
AGGTGACCACGATCGGATACAACGTACAAAGCTCTCGAAGAGCTGGCCGTGCTGCATCGACCCCTTGTCGGCCACGAACACGAGTCGCTGCGTGGTGCAGTAGATCCGGCCTTTGCCCTGGTACTTGTGGCTGGTATACAGTGATCATGAGACACAAGCACCGTCATCACATGTGCGACAGATGCGCATACGCACGCCTCCGACTTGACTTGGAAGCTGATCTTGGGCCGCTCCAGCACAAACAGCTCGTCGTCCTGCGCGAGCGGCAACAGCTTCCCATCCATCGCGAACAGCTCCGGCGTGAACGACATGCTTCCAAAACCAGCAAAGGCTCCCTGAGCCGGTCAAGCTCTCTGGCGTTCGCACAGCCTGCCTAAACTTAGCGTTGGGCTATTCTGATGTTCATCTTTTGAAAATTACATGCATGATATTCATATCCAAGGTTACAACATCTACATATCTATCTAATATCCAATCTAGTTCTTCATCTGCAGCATTTCGAACCACTGGCGCAGCGAGTCGGATAGGATCTCGGGCAGCAACGCCGAGTTGGGCAGCAGCACGTAGTACGGGAACGGGTAGTTCTCCAGGTACGGCGTCATGGTGACCTTGCCCTTGGTGAACGCCACGCTCTTGGTCTCCAGGATCGAGTTCTCGGCATTGGAGGCCTGGTCCACGATCAGCAGCACGATCAGCTGCTGTTGCTCCAGTGCAGTCTCAATGAGCTTCTTTATGCGCATGCGACCGTCCGTGTCGAAGCGGCCATCCGAAATCAAAAACACGATCTGCGTGAACTCCACGTTGGACGCGTTGCTCGCAGCAGTAGAGGCGTTCTTGGCGTTGTCCAGGACGTGCAAGATGGCGTCCAGCGTCTGCACCATGTTGGTCTTGGTCTGCTGGAAGCCGAACTGCGAGATCACGCGGCTACCGGCGTCGTCCGTGAACGGCATGTCGAACGGGTGCAGCAGCTGAATATCTTGGCCGAATTTGACCAAAGAGATCTCACCAACTTCCAACTGGGTCATACCCTTGCATAGCGTCGTCATGGCCTCCAGTGCCAGTCGCCCGGCGTGGTTGTCGGCCATAGACTCTGAGTCATCGATGGCAATCATCACCTGGTACTGACGCTTGGACGGGCGCGTACGACGCATCCAGATCTTGTCCTTGCGGAACTGACTGGCAATGTACGGAATTACCTTGCGCATATTGATACGCTTGCCTGTCCGGAAGTCGCCTTCGAGCTTGGCGCGGAGCATCGGCTCGAGCACAAGACGCAGCTGCTCGCACAGGCGCTGCGAAGACGACGCCGTGATCGCAGTGTACTTGGACCACAGTTCGGTACCACGCATCATAGCGTTGCTATCGCTACGCGTCCAGTTTGCAATGAACGTGTCGAGCTCGTCACGCAGTCCAGTTATCTCCTCAGGGGACAAAAGCTTCGGAGGAGGACGGGAATCTTCCAATTCGTCTTCTTCATCAAGGCGCTGCTGCTCCAGAGGAGAAGTGTGCACTTGAGTCGGGAGAGCATCATTGTCTGGCTCGTCATCGTCCATGTTAGCGTCTTCATTCTTGCGGATCGCTTCATCGAATTTGCTCTTGTCCTCCGGTTCCGTCTCCGGATCCATAAACTTAGAATCCATGTCACGGTCGTCGGAATCCCGGGGCTCCTTCTTAGCCTGCGTCTTCTCTTCCTTCACCTCCGAGTTCTTCTCATCGTCCTGCGCACCGTTCTGTTCAAGATCATCATCAACGTCCATGGCAGACACGCCATCCGGCTCGTTGTTGTCGTCCTTGTCTTCTTGCTCGTCCGTGTTATCCGAGTTGTTCTGGTTCATGAGCTGGTTCTCATCCGCCGCAGCCAGAGCATGCTCGACGTCTTCCATGTTCTGGTCGTCGTCATCCACAAACTCGGCCGTGGCCATGTCACCCGTCGCCTCGTCGGATTTCTTCTCGTTGGGGCTCTTGTTCTCTTCCTTTTGCTCACGCTCGATCATCTCCACGCGCCGCTTCCAGTGCTCCTGCGTGTTCTGCGGGTTGCGGTATGGATTCGGCTCATTGCGTCGGTTGCGGCGCTTCTCCTCCTTCTCCTGAGCCTGATCCGACTTGGTAACTTGCGATTGCGGCTTCCAATCCTGCTTATCGTCCTTGTTGTTGCTGCTCTGTTGCTGAGCGCTACTGCTGGAGTTCTGCTCGTTGGACTCGTTGTCTTCCGCATTCGCGTCGTCCATGTCTTGGTCCTTCTCTTCTTCATCAGCGTTCTCGTCCTGCTCCAACTCATCCACACCGTCCTTGGACTGCGTACCAGCAACAGTTGAAGAGTTCTTTTCCTGCGACGGATCTTCCGGGGAGGCCTCGTCTTCCTTCTCCTCTTCTTCTTCCTTGGCCTCCTCATTCTCGTCGTCCAGTCCGCCTGCGCCCATTTGAACAGCTTGGTCCAGCGGCTCCTCATCGGCCTGTTCGTTGCTCTCTTCGTCCTCAGGATCCTGTTCGCCCGTCTGCTCTTCTCCGTTGTCATCACCATCTTCGTCCATAGGCTCGGCCTGATCATCACCTTCGTCGTCCGCATCATCACCGTCACCGCCGTCGTCGCCAGCGTCGTCACCTTCATCCAGCTGCATGTTTTCAGGCAACGCGTCGTCATCTTCAGCTTGCTCGGGATCCTTTTCGTCGTCACGACTCTGGGGGTCAACGTTGTCGTGATGCTCCTCGTACTTGTCTTCAAAATCGTCGTTGACCTCTTCGTCCTTCTCGTCTTCGCCGTCGTCGTCGTCACCGTCATCTTCTCCGTCGCCACCATCCGCATCAGGTTGTTGCTGTTGCTCTGGCTGGGCTTTCTGCTCATCCTTTGGTTTCTCCTGCTCCTTGGATTCATCCTCGTCGCCGTCCTTACCACGAATTTCGTCCTCCAGAGCTTCACTGCCTTCGACCTTAGAATCTTCCTCAAACTTCTCCTTCTCCTTGTCGATGTTGTCATCGTCATCGTCAGAGTCATCGCCCCACATCTTTTCGTCAACGACATTTTCATCTTCCTGGTCAAAGTCGCCCATTTCGCGATCCAACTCTTCTTCATCGTCCTTGTTTTCGTCTTGTTCGTCCTTCTCGTCTTCCGGGATATCCTGCATGGTACCTTCAAAGTCGTTTTCCATTTCGAGACCGGTATCCTCTGGGGGCTGATCGCTCTTGTCCTGCTCTTGTTGCTCTTCGCCCTTGAGTCCAAGCAATTGCTCTTCGTCTTCAATCTCGTTACTAACGTCCTTCTTGCCTTCACCTTCGCCCATACCAGTGCCATCGACATCATCTTGGAATTGCATCTTTCCATCACCGCCGCCTTCGTCACCTTCCTTCTCGTCAACGCGGCAGAAGCCGTGCTGGTAAAGGTTGCGGAAGATACGGACCAAGATAAAGTCCAGCTTCATGACACTCTTGTGCACCATGAGGAAGTCCGATAGCAACTGGCGGTTGATGCCGCGAAGATCCATCAGACTCGGTTCGAAAGCCTTAAGCAGCGACAAGCATGAAGAAAACGCATTCTTCCAGTGCGGAGACGATGTCGAGACGATGTGGCTGTACTGCTGAGACAGCAGCGAAATCAATTCCGACAGCAACGATGCGATTTGATTGACACGCGCATCCTTGACAGCAGAAGTAAGCAGCGATACTTGCTGGCGAATTGTCGCCTCTTCCTCTTCGTCGGCGTTGTCCTTCACTTCCTTGGACTCAGTTGAGAGTTTGGTCAGGTCTTGGATAGAGACCAATACAGTCTCCACCATTTTATCGTACACTGATCCAAACGCAGACATAGCTTCAGCAGCTTCAGCCTCCGATTGCTTGTCAACAGAAACTGTTTGAGTAGCACTTGCTGCAACAGCAAGAGTCTCGTCTTGACGAACAACCCAGGAAACGCGCGCAGCCAGATCATCAAAGCAATTCGTAGGGGAAACCTGGGCAAAAAGGTCCGAAATGTCGCTCAAGATCGAGCGAACTTCTGCCAAGTGAGCCGAGTTCTCCTTTAGTACAGCGGCGTCAACTGGGAAGAGACTGTTGTCAACCTCTGCCAACGCTCGGGGAGCAATGCCGTACACACGATTCGTCGGGTGGGCAAATGCCATCAATTTGATATCGTCATCCGTTTCTTCGCTGGAGTTCATGGAGTGGTGCGGAATAGCGGGCACGCCCAGTGACGATCTCACACCGGCACTAGGTGCAAGCGATTTGGAGATCGTATCTAAAATAGTAAACGCACGTCCGAACTTGTCGTTAACCTGTGCAACTGCTAGGCTTGATGAGGTACGCAAGACCTGGTTCACCACGATCTCGAGCTCACGCAATGGTTGGCGCAAGTCCAGGGCAGCATGGTGCTGATGAGCCTGCCACTCGTTCACCGACTTCAGATCCATCTTATTTTTTTCCTTTTTGTCGCCAAGATACGTTTGTTGGAAGTTCTTGAGACGCTCCAGAGCGTCCAATCCATGGATCAACTTTTCGTGACTTAATGAAGACGCATGAAGTAGTTGTCGCTGCTGGATCATGGTAAAAAGCATGTTTTCAGCGTAGCCGTTCATTCGATCGACTTCACTAGCAGACAAGTCGTGCGAAAAGCTTGTCAACGCGCTAAATCGAAGCGCCGCCAACTGTCCCAAGAAACGGTAGTAGTACCCATCAGCACGTTGCCAAAGCCACAAGGGCGAGTTCTTCACGAGAGGCTCAGCAGCAGACGCCACCGAAACCTTCTCGCCAGACTTTTTCAGCTTCTTGGACTTCTTCTTCTGTTTGCTCTTCAACTTCTTCAATCCTTCTTCAACAAGCGCAGGGTTTAGAGCCTCTAAATCCACAAGAGCTTCCATGTCATCCAACTGAATACAGTTTTCAACGTCAGGCGGATCCAGCTGGAAGAGTTGTTCGATGTTTTGCTGTTCTGCCGGCAGGTGCGTACGATGGTACGACATTCCTTGCGTCTTCAACTCGCTCAACAGATCGATCAGCGCCTTCTTCTTTGCTCCCTTCGGAAGTCTCGTATCCTTTTGAAGCTTGTGCATGCGGTAAAAGATGGTCTCGCAAAGGTCTTCGCAAATTTCGCGGGTCTGTTGACGCGCTTCCACTTGATCAACTGAAATGATCTGTTGGTTCGTGTACTTCGCAATGCGCTTGGATAACGCAAGCAGTTTATCCGCGTACGCCGAGCCCTTTACAACAACCTCATCAGAGGAAAAAGATGATGACTTGTGCACCAATCGAAGCACTGGCTGCTTCAGCGGAGTATCATCTTCAACGTTTACCTCTGGATTAGTCTTGGATGTTTTGTTGACTTCATCTTCGTCCTTCGGTTCTTCCTTTTCGTGCTCATCTTCCTTCGGAAGAACCACACCATCATCGAGATTATCGAGTTCCGTTCTTGTTGAGTGAATACCCACATATCCACCGTCCTTCGAGATTCCACTGTCAGTTGACGCATCAATCACAGTTTGCATTGACACAGTCAATACAGCATCGTAGTTACGAACGAACTTCATCAGCTTTCGGTGGGATTTTTCAGCCGATTCTGCCAACGAGTAGTACGTCTGCTCGTCCCAGCGGCAAATCTTGACAAATTCAATCAACTTGCGCTGGATGGGTGCCTTCAGTCCACTCCACTGACGCTCCAAAAAGCTTAAGTGTTGACCGTAGTAACGGTAGAGATTGTACAACACGTTAGCCAGTGCATACATTGTTCGTGACGCACTGCTATCTTCATTAGTGTGAAGGGTCCAGAATTCCATCAGAAGCTGCGAACAGAACGAGTAAATAATCAAAAGTCTTGTTTCATACTGTCCGATTGGACAAGTGCGCACATACGCATCCAAGGTTGAAAACAACTTGCTCATCCATTCGTTCTGCTGGACTCGAGCATCACTCACAGTTACTGCGTCAACAGATGCAGTCGATTTGAAAATCCATGCCGAGAGGTCATTCAAGTGCAACCATTTAAGCTCACTCTTGCCAGTTGGGTCGAACAAATTTGATTCATTCATGCTTTCCGCATCCGACTCAAATTGAGCGGTCAAAAGCGAATACATGCTAATCCAGGTCTTTTGGGCAACCAAACGATGCTGCTTTTCCTTGACATACAGTAAGTGCGGCCACGAGTAAAGCTCAAGCTTTCGCCAACGCGTAACTAGAGCCGACAAGGCGTTAAGTTCAGGGGCGATCGAGTACATGCGAGCAGCGTACACTTCCCATTCTTGAGCCTTGCGCAAAAGCAATTCAACACCAGTAAGTGTTCTCGCCAGAGGTGAACTGATCTCAAAATTACGGATGCGATCTGAGATCAGCACTAACTGCTGGAGAATAGCATGATCAGGCCACAATGCGAGGAGTCCTTGCAGCTTGATCATCAATTGCTGCAACGGCTCAGCAACAAGTACAACTTCCTTCACCAGCGGATCTCGATGGAAGTCGATGCCACGAATGTAGTTGCTGTCAAGGGATTGGATAGTTGGCACGCCACTCTTTAAACCATTGCCAAGTCGAGACTGAACCAGTGACGAAGCAAAAACGCCTGATGATACCACTGCATGTTCCACGGCACTAGAGTCCATGGCATTAATAGTTTTGCGCATTGAAACAGCCAGTGTAAATGCGCGTGCAAACGAGTGAACAATCTCATGTTTGGACACGGAAATCTTGGAGCAAGCACTCGCAGCGTACAGCTTGGAATGAACCTCACAGAGTCGCTGTAGCATAGTATCAGAAATCAACATGTCCACATCAACAGCATTGGCTACACCTGAAGCCCCGTTCTGGGTCGCTTCATTCGGCGCCAAAAACGCTTGGAAGTCGCTGACAGTGTAATCTGGGAACTGCTGACGGTACTCCTCTTCAAGCAATTGCTCTTCGGTTTCAATATCCAATTGCCGGACCTTGTACTTAAACATTTCTTCCTCTTCCTTGCGCTTTTGTTCTTCGCGCTCTTTTTGTTCTTGCCACTTTGTCAAAAACAAGTCGAAAAGTGCCTTGCTGCTTACTAAAGCAATTTCCATTTCAGAGGATTGCTTTAGAGCGACGGTCTCACGGAACAAAAAGTCCATTTTGGCCAAAGCAACATCGAGAAGTGCCACATCACTCTTTCGCTTGTTGTATGATCCACCGAACACCAGACCAGACGTTTTGGACCCCACAGTTTCCAACAACAATTGAATCACACGCCATGGATCGGAGACATCCTGCGTCGTAGAAGGAATTGACGGGAATTGAACCAACGCCAACGCGAGATCCTGTTTCGTCTGTCTCTTCACACTTCGCTCTTGAATATGCTCGTACGCAGACCACGTAAGGAAAGCAACACCCTCCTTTACGACGTAAATTGCAGACACGACTGGCTCAAGAACATCACGGAAACTTGCACCGTACTTATTCAGCAACTGAGCCAAGAAACTCTCAGACGTTTGCTGAAACATTTCTAACTCACGCAGTAGCTGACGGCACTTGTTGTTGCTCTTCATTGACGATCGAATCGTTGAAACCATGGCAACCATTTTAGACGTAGACATGATTGTGCTCTGGAAACGAATCAAATCACGGAACATGTCACCAAATACAGACATCGCAACTTCCTTCACGGATTCATCCGAAGCGTTGCGCTGCACTGGGTTGAAACGCTGAATAGCATAAGCCGAAAGCTCAACTACTTGATCGTGAAGACTGCTCATTTTAGCTTCCTTGTTTTCAACGGTAGTAGCTGATGCAGCGGGCAAAGCACTAATGCGGTCAATCACAGCATCGACGGCGTCTTGCATAGTAGACATGGCCAATCGACTAAGCAACATTTCCTTTTTGACAAGTGGCTTGGTCACAGGATCAACAGGAGAGGATGGAACAACCAACACAAAGCGAAGCATGCCCAGTAACGTGAAGCAAGATCCAAAAAGAGACGCGTTGGAGTTTTCATTGCCAGTTGCCTTGTGCATAGCAGCATTCGTAGGCAATGAAGCCAAAAAGGGCTTAATCAACTCATCCACACATGACACAAACGTGCTATCTGTGGATAACTTGAGCGCCGCAAGCAACTGCGTCACCACGCGAGATCGAAGTTTATCGTCGCTCTCAGCGTTACTAAACGCAGCCAAAAGCTTTTGCACTTCAGCCCATTGCTCAGTATCAGCAAATGTGGTTTTAAACGCCAAAACCGTTGCAATGAAAAGTTCCTTGATATACGAGAACGACGCGCTCACCATGTGCTTGCTGGTCTGCGTTTCAGTCGTTGCAAAGTGCTTCTTGATTTTCTCCAGACGATTAGATCGGACTTGAGCCTCAATAGCCGCACAGCTTGATTCCTGCAGATCAACTTCAGCAACACTTTTCAGCATCAACCCGCTTTCAGCACAGTGGAATAGTCGAGGGAAGCCATGAACAACGTGCACATGCTCTTCTTCATCAACTGTCATAGCCTTCTTCTTGCCCTGGTTTTTGTTGGTAGCCTTACGCAACTTCCGCTGAGTATCAAAAATCTCATAGGAAATAAGATCCATATGGTTAAAGCTGTTGCTTCGCAAGAATTGGTGAAAGCCAAACAGCACGCCGTTCAAATGGGTCTTCACAAGTCGGACAAATCCATCCAGTTCAGAGCTTAAATCGACTTCCTTTTGTTCAGCAGCGTTGATAAACTTGTGGCCACACCACACAATGTCCTGGTACGCGTAGAAACTTGCTGGGTCTCGCATTCCAAGGTTGAGCAAACTCTCAATCAGTGACTCCAAGGTTACCAGCAACTGAGTAATATCCTTTACAACATCTTCATTCTTTGAGCTGTCGACAGCTAACTGGTAAGAATTGACAACATGGACCAGTTGCGCAATTGCGTCGACTTCAGATCGAGCTAAGCTGTGCTCCATCAGAGGGCTCAACTGAAACTTGACCAGCTCTTCCATCAGCTTCGAGCTTTCCTTCATATCGAAAAGAAGGATAGGCACATCCTTGCCAACCCGACTCTCCTCATCGCTGAGCAAATCAACGTGGCTCTCAGCAGTGTCTTCAATCTCGCTCAAGTAGAGCGTTCGTTTTGAGATAACTGAATTCATGTCAGACTGCTGTTCCTGAAGTTTCTTTAGAAGCACTCCCGGAAGCTTGAACAGTTCAGATGCCATAGCATGCGAACTCTTTTCGGCAACATTTTTCTTGCCCTGCTTCGCGTTTACCTGCTGTTGCGACAAGTACGAAAATGCGCAAAGCGCATGCAAGATTTCCTTTCGAGCGTCAACGTTTACATAGAACAAAGACGAGACATCAAGCTTGCCGCTCTTCATGGCTGCTTCCATTGATGACACACCACCAAACAAAAGAGCCAATACATCGACATCTCCGTCATCAGTAGCATCAACAGACGAAAAGCAAGAATTGACTTGCATGAAATTAGTGGTCAAACGCTCCAGCAAGTATCGGGCGTTCCAAAGTTCAGCATTGTTAGGCAAAAGAGCGTGGCCACCATTTTTCCAAAGCACGTTCTTCTTCGAGCCGCAGCCAATAAGCTTTTCAATCATTTCCTGCATTCTCTGGGTCATATCCGTCACTTCGTCATGCTGAGTGCTCCATTGGCCTCCAGTAAACGAGTCCAGAATCTTAGACAGTCGGTTAATTGACTTCAATGTCCACTGCCAATGGATCAAGAAATGTGTCCAATCAAATGACTTTTCACGAAGTTGAATTGAGAACTCAAATCGATCCCGAACCACTCGCTTGATAGCATTGAATAACGCTTTTTCTTCAGCCAGATTTTTCGAATCACTGACAAGCACACTTGTGAACGAGTCGAACGCCTTCAAGAAAGGATATATCAGGAAAACAAGCTCGTTGTCCACGTTTGAACGATCCACTTGATGCTGGTGAATGGCATACGACTGCTGCAGCACAGAAAAGTCGCTCAAGTCACGTTGCTTAACCGATGTAGCCTTTTTCGCCTTGCGATCACTCGCGCTTTTACCCTTGGACGAAGCAAGTTCGTCATCCACAAGACGGAACTGCTCCTCCTCGCAAAATCGCAGCCACTCAATACCATCAAGGATCTCCAGTTTTTGCTGGCCATGTTTGATTGAAGATAAAATAAGCTCCAACTCAGTTTCCAACGCGGGGTTTGACTTACTGAGCTGGTGAACCAAAGAAACAGCGCGCTTGAATGAGGCATCGTGTTGGGACAAAAACACTGGGAAAAAATCACTGAAAATCGAGCACTCTCCAGCACGAGTGACTAACGCTTGGACGCTTTCTTGCATTTCTTGAGCAACACAGACGTAAAGGTCGTTCTTTAGTAGAGATGTGACAAAACGAGCAAGAAGCTGTGCAGAGTTTGAATCAGACTGACTTGCAGTAATTTTTTCAAGCGAGAACAAAATGTGCTCTGGAGCGACTGAAACAGACGACGTTACCTCCGTCAACCGACGCAAGACAAACGGAGCAAGTGTTTTTGCCAGTGATGACTCTGGAAAAAACGCCTTCGTCGACAGTGCGTCCTTTGCTTCAGCCAAAACACTTTCACGGTAATCAACCTTAGAAATCTGCTTGCGAACAGCCAAGAAAGAAAGCCAATTCTTTTCAGAGTCGACATCCATTTGAACGATTGTCGACGATAGCTTAGACAGCAGTACATCATTTCCATCAGAAGGTGCATTTTCGCCGTAGGCAAGAAGGTACTCCAGGTAACTGAACTCACGTGCTTGGACAGCACCTTCTGCGTCCTGGCACAACTCCAGCGTCGACGTATTCGTAACAAGAACGCGTTGCTTTTGAGGCGAAGATACAGACGCGTTCAGAGCGTTCAAGAATGTGTCAAGCACTTCGCTGCTTACATCTAACTGCGTGAGAAGATCTTGACCGTAAACTCGTTGGAATGAGTCAGCAATTGCAGAAAGAGGGGCAATTCCGCGGTTCATTTCAACCGTGGCCAGTAACGACCAGTTCTGCAAGTGACGGCGATTGATACCTGCGTATTGAGCGCTAATCATATTTTCAGCAAGCTTTCCAGTAACAAGCTGATGCACTGTTTGAAATGCCTGGCAAAGGGCAAAACCTGGAATTCCCGTTGCGGACGCAATCTTGATCAAATCAAGTTTTTGCTCTTCACCATCCACCAATGCAATTTCAACGCATCGATTGCGCATTGCACGTGATACTTCACCAAATTGAGGATCCATCGCCAGGAAAATGCGGAAGTTAGCATGCGGCTTGATCACACGCAGCTTACCGTTGATAAGACCGCACTCATTGATTAACAGCTCTCCACCAGTCTCCATCAAAGAATTCAATCGATCGAGCACAGATGAGCTGCAAAAATTGACGTTGTCCAGAAGAATCCACTCGCCGTTTTCCATTGCATGAATCAGAGTACCATCGACCCACTCGAAGCAACTTGAGATCGAAGTATTTGTGCTAAGCATAATGGCTTGGTTCATGTCTCCAGTGATCGTGTCCAGCTTGGATAAGATCACGGAAGACAATTCATCTTCTTGTTCTAAAGCGTTCGTTGCCTTTGACAGAGTCGAAACCACGTCTTTCATCAAATCGATAAGAACTTCATCCAGCTGACCCTTTGTAAGTTGCTTGTTTCGTGATCCAGATTTGTTTTCATTTGAGTCGTTTTCACGAGTAGTAATCGCCCACCATGAGCGACCCAAGTGGTTGACAAGCTTCATTAAAGCAGTCTTCTTCTTGGGCAATTGAGACGCAGCAACGACAAGCAGCTGCACCACTTCCTCATAAATTAGTGATAGTCGACGCTTTACATCACGCAGCTTGCGACCAACATCAACTTGCTCGAAACAGCCAAGAAGCTCCGTAGCATCAGTGCCAGCGCTCATACCTAACTCATGAAGAGTGTTGCCACTCAAAGCCGCCAATAAGCGTACTGCAGACGTTTTACCGCAAGCAGGTGGTCCCACCAAAAGAGCCGGCCAATTCATGTTCACACAGTGCACCAACGCTTCCATTGGTTTCAAAAGGAAATTGAACAGAGGCGGGGTAACACGACCAACACGGAGCTCTGGGTGGCGTGGCAAGAATGCGTTACCAATCTCCACGTACTTGTCGGTGACTCGGAATGGAACATTGTTCACATTTACTGGTCTGACACCGAAAAACTGTTCAAATCGACTGGAAATGAGAGCTCTATCCCGCGAAGAGCGCATGCGTTCAACGTAAATAAAGTTGACGTAGTAGCTCAACGCCTGCAATTCTTCCTCTGAAGTCCAGTTTGCTTTCTGGTGCTCAACCAGCTCGCAAAATCGAAAGACATCTCGCAAATTAAACTCCCACGGTGCTCCCAGACGACCGTACTTGCAATCCACCATAGTGTCCTCGTGAACAGCCGAGTTGAATTTAATCATACGTTCTAGCAGAGAGCCCATGTTAGACCCATCGTCCATGGCATCACTGGTTTCATGATGCAGACTAGGATAAATTGCAGATGCAATGTGAATGAGATCTTGTTCCTCCAGCGTGTCCACAAACACACGGGTGAAGCGATTGAGAAAAGACTTGGGCAAACCCTTGCGACCACCACCTTGACGCAGTGGGTTTTGCGCTGCAAACACTCTAAATGTTGACGGGCACTCAAACTCACGATCAAGCTCGGGGATGTAAACACTGCCACGATGATCCAGGCACGAGTTCAAACCTTCTAGCACTGATTGAGACGCCAGATTAAGCTCATCAAGCAAAACCCAGTCACCAGCCTTTAGGGCTCTGAGGAAAACACCATCGCACCATTCGAAGTTGCCGCTAGTAGAGCTTTCGGCTGCGGGTAAATCCGAGCCAAAAAGGTCTGAAATATCCGTCTGTTCGGACAGATTAATACGAACAAGCTTGTGACCCGATGCAGCAGCCAACGCACTGATAAGACTCGTCTTACCAACACCGGGCGAACCTTCAAGAATAATCGGTCGACTGACTTGCATAGCACGAAGGACTCGGTACATGTTGGACATCGTAGTAGGGGCCTTCAGTGAAAATGATGGCTTTTTTATCTCGGGGTCTGGACCCCGAGAAATCATAAACGGGTGAATACCAAAGCAAGTGCCATCTTCCGACGTCAATCCACTGATTGAGTCATCAATGGCTTGTTTGGTAGCATTCAGTGACTGCAACACGCTTTGAGTCACGTTTTCGTCATCGCAAGGCACCAACGCTAACAAGTACTGGTAAGCTTCCTCACGAGCTTTCAATGCCGTGTGCAGGGCTTTATCTGACCCCAGGCCAAGACCATCAAGAACTGAAAGAGCCGCTCCCTGGACGAACGCAATCCACGGAGACACAGCTGCGTCAGATTTAACGCCACGTTTCATCACAGAGCAAATGAAGTTGATCCAACTCAAAATATCACGAAGCGTGACAGATCCACAGCCTCCAAGTCCACCATTCGAGTCGTTAAACTGGCGCACAAAGCTCAAGATGGGATCACATAGTGACGCCAACGGACTGGTCACCGTACCAGTTTTGCCCACTAGTCGATCGTGAATGATAGTTGCGATATCACCTAAATCAGAAATAGCTGGAACCCAGATTTCGGTAAATCGATTGCGAAGAGCAGGAGACAATTCACGCTTGCCAAAATCACCGCCGGGATTCATCGTGGCCATAATGCGCCACTTGGGGTTTGCCACAATTTCTTCAACTTGGTCTCCACCCTTTTCAGCGAGCAACAGAGTTCGCGAAGGCTCCAATACACTGTTAAGACGTTCAAGCACAGCATCTTCAGCCAGATTAACTTCATCGACCAAAAGCAAATCACCGTTCTTCATCGATTCAACTAAAGGGCCGTCCACCCACTCGAAGATAGACTGGTGACGTCGTTTCAAGTTGTCGATGTCCTCCACTAAACTGCTGATTTGAGCTTTGTCCTCTTCTCGTTTCAGCAAAGACGTGCGAGCGCGTTCATATTTGGAGAGCAAGTCAACCAAGCTCAAGTTTTGAATGTTGGCCTCGTCGTCAGGGTCACCAATGCACAAGATCTGCACAAGCGCATCTTGCAGACGGTGAACAATATTCTCCTTACCACGAACGGGGCGTAAGCAACCCAGGAAATCAGATGTTTCCGTGTGCTGGTGACAGTTCAAAATGTGCAATGGCTGGTTAAACAGTAGCGAATAGAGCTGACACACCGTCGTCTTGCCACAACCAGTCTCACCAACAAGTAGAACAGGCTCTTCATGTTGCAAGCATCGTCCAACCAAAGCAAACAGTCTTCGTAGTGACTTCGTAATACTGATCTTCTCTAAACCAGCAGCGTTGCCTTCAATCTTGCTATCACCATCCGCATTTGAGAGAGCCTGTTCAACCATTTGTTGCACCTGCTCGAAATGTTCATGCGTGCCCCACACAATTTCTTGCTCGACCTCTCCTTCTTGATTTAGCAAATTGGACTCACGCGGCTTGCCCGTGAAATACAAAGCATCCAAGTCAATCTTCACATTGCATTTCTGCTCCAACACCTGCTTTACAAGCAATTTCTCTTCATCTTTGCGAAGCCGTTCAGCAAGCAAACAGTACCCTTCTTCAGCGAGGGCTTGCTTGGTCGCTGGACGACGTTCCGCCCATCTGAGCAAATCTCTTGTCGTAATAAACCCAGACTTTCCAGCAAAGACGGAAGATTGTTGGCGCACAAGCTGCAATTGCCGCATGATGTCAATCAAAATTGCACAATACGAGGGAGGCAGCGAGCTTCGCTCCTGGAGAATTGTTTGCAATTCTTGCGACGGAACTTCATCAACCTGAATTTCGAGGAAACGATTTCTGAACGCGCGTGAGAGCACTTTGCGACCACCATAGAGACCAGGCGGGTTCTGCGTTGCAAACAACATGAACTTCGGATGCGGCTTGACTGTCTCCTGCGTTTCAGGGAGGAATAGTTCTCTGTTGTCATCCAAAAGTCGGTTAAGCGCTTCCAGAACTTCAGACGGAGCCAGGTTCAATTCATCCAAGATGATCCACCATCCATTTCGCACGGCCTCCACCAGCACGCCTTCCTTGAAAGCCAGCTTGCCGTTCGAATCCGAAACATAGCTGCCGAGATACTCCTGAATATCAGTATGCTCGTGGTTGTTGATGCGAACACACTTTTGTCCAAGTCTCGCAGCAAGATAGGAAATCAGCGACGTTTTACCAGCGGAAGTAGGACCCTGCAAAAGCACAGGATACTTGCTGATAAGAGCTGCACGCGCAACGTGACGCAGGTTTTCTTCGACTGACTTGGTCAGGACGAAATTCTTGCGGGATGTCACCGGATCAACCTGAGCGTCATCGCGGGGCTCCATAAAGCCACCGCCGCGAACCCAATATGAGCTGACCAGGATAAACTCATTCACCATGGTCTTGCCTCCAGGGCGTGGAGGAGCACGCAAAAGTTCCTTGGCCTTCATGGTTTTTGCAAACGTGTTCTTGATCAATTTCTCCAAGTATGTTCGAGAATCAATGTCAAGTTGCGTACAGAAACTGGATGAAAAACCCTCATACATCGCTCGAGGTACGCCGTAACCACGCTGAATCAAAATACGCGTAATATGCAAAGCTTGACTAAGCGTACGCAGCGAGTAGCGCGGCTTGTGGCGCGCACCATCACTAAGACGCTCTTCAGCTTGCTTTCTAGCTTCAAGATAAAATGCGACCGTCTCAGGTATTGGTGCGCCAGCGATTTCCTTCAGCTGGTGTTCAACGACCATCTGCAAATCAGCCGGGCAAACGCACTCGTCCACATAAATCTCTGTGAAGCGGTTGCGCATTGACGGGGGCAGGTCCTTTTTGCCGACATCCGTTGACGGATTCATAGCACCAAAGATTCGAAAATTCGGATGCGGACGAATAACTTCTACGTCACCACGCTCCGTGATCGAGAAGGCACTTGTTTCGTGCTCTAGGAGCGTGCTAATACGCTCCAGCGTGTCAGACGACGCCAAGTTGATTTCATCCAGCAGAACCCAATGTCCTTCACGGAGTGCCTTCACTAGAACACCTTCAACAAAGGCAAACGCGAAATGCGATTCAACTTGCTCTTTTTGACGTTTAAATCGAGTCAGCTCTGCGTCGAAATCATCCCATTTATTCGCAAGAACATTAGGAGATGCTCCTCGGACAGCCATCTTGTTTGGCGAATCGCCGTCGGTATCGTTGTTCAGCTTGGTGTTTGCCATCTGAATAGCCTTTTGCATACCCTTGACCATCTTCTTCCAGTCCTTGTGTTCGAAAGCAACCCGCACCAAGTTGAGGAAACTTGCATTGCTCTTCTGTGAGAACGTGGTCGTAAAAAGATCCACAAAGCTCATGTACAATGGTCGAGCGAGAAGATGGATCTCAACAGGCTTGAAGCCACCAACAAGATCGGAACTATCGCTTTGGATGTTCAGATTCTGCACAACCAACGTCTGTCCCATGGACGCAGCCAAGTGCTGAATAATGGTGGTTTTACCGCAACCAGTTTCACCAATAAGCAACGCTGGCTCGCAGGTGTACACGATGGCAGCGAGCTTTTCAAGCAGACGAAGCACATGGCCCGTCATGACCACAGAACTGCGCGCGCTCTCCTGTCTCTCTTCGCGCGATAACGTGGGTAGATGCACTCGCCCAAATTCAACCTCACGAGTGTTGAACGTGACATGCGGCTTCTGTTGTTCCAGCGTGTACCGAATACGCTCTTCTTGGACTTGCCAGATATCAGCAATCGCAAGTGCAGCTTGGAGACGAGTCGAGGGTTCCCGAATGCCGGCGCAAAATACATCAAAGGCCTCAATAAGAATGCGGAGGCGCTCATCTTCAGTGACATATTCCTGCTGAGTTTCGTTCACATCAGCTCGGCCAATTGAGCAAAACGAGTAGATTCGCTTGCACCATTTGAGAATGTCGCGCAGGCAAAACGCACGACCATAATTGCGCCGCGTTTCGTTCCAGAGATGAGTAAGCGCTGTTGTACTGTTGACATGCGCATGGCCAGAGACGACATTGAATGTGGTCATGATCTTCTCAACCACATGGGCAGGAATACGATTGAATCGCGTCTGGATAACCTCCTTGATTTCTTCGTCACCGAGAGGATGAACATTCACACTAGTCCACATCGACTCTTGGAAGCCCTTGGGCATGTTGTGGCCGGAGCTGGTCGTACCAAAGATCTGAAAGTTGGGGTGAGCCACCAAGAGCTCACCACGACCCGGAAGAACCATCTCGCGAGTTTCAAAGAGCGGCATCAGGGCTGCAAGCACTTCAAACGGAGCGCGATCGATATCTTCGATAACTACCCAGCGACCTTCCAACACTGCAATCGTCAGAGCACCTGGTTGCCACGTAAATTCGCCTGGGATATCCGTGCACACGTAAGATCCCAGAAGGGTCTTGCTGTCAATCTGATCATCCAGATGAAGCTCGACAAGATCGCCGTTTCCTGAAAGACGCGACAGCTCGCGAACAAGCGCAGTCTTGCCGCAGCCGCTTGAACCTGATACGAGAATTGGGCGCTTGAGGCCCAGTGCAATAGCAACTGATTGCAAATTGCGTTTGGTTGATGTCGTGGCCACGAGAGGCTCCGTGGCGGTGGCAGATTCGCGTTGTGCCTGCTGCTTGTTCGTCGGAACGATCACACCGCAAATGTTGCGCAGCGACTCGTGGAATGGCAGCGACTGCACTGGATCCACCAGTACAGCGCTCTGATCGTCTTCAGAAAGACCGCTATTCGGATCCTGCACTGTCAAAAGGATACGCTGCTCTTGGTGCTGCACTTCGAACTGGTGCTCTTCCAGCTCGATCTTGCGCACTGCCGGGTGCTTGCCGTCCACTGCGGCGTCCTCGCCAATCTGCAGTCCGTCGATAAACGCATTGCGCTGCGAGTTGCCCATCTGCAACACAACAGCCGTCGTTCGTGCTGCGTACCATCGAATACAAGTGTCTTCATGGAAGCACAACGGGAAGTAGCCGGACCAGTTCCAGAGCGGCACAGCCTCGTGCGGGTGCAGGCGGATAAGTCGGTAGGTCGTCTTCACGATGCGACGCAGGCGCTCGGTCGTTTGCGCGCTCTGCTGCTTCTTGGCACCGGCCACATTCACAAACTCGAAGAAGCACGGTGAGTCGAGGAAGTACTGCTGAACCACGTTCCAGGTCTGCGGCACGAAGGCCAGCAGCGTCACGAGCGCTTCGGCGATGCGTTCGCTGCGCAGCATGGGGTCCACGCACGGCTTGAAGCTGTTGTTGGCTACATTGAAGTCGTAGATCACGATGACCGGATCCATCAACCGAACCATGAGATCCAGGACGCATGGTCGGAGGAATTGCAGCACAAGCTGCGGTACTTGGTCGTGCACGAGGCACGAGGCCAGCGCCTGCAGCAACGCTTGGGGCGCGTTGTCCTGCTCATTCAGCGCGCTGTGCACCGCTGGGTGCTGCTGCAGACCGCCATGCGCGGCCACGATCTGCCGGAAGCCGAGCGCGAGCTGCTGCGGATGGAGCATGGGCAACCAGCAAGCAGCAATGCCGTGAAACGGTGTACAAGCAGGTCGCAATTCAACGAATTGAAGCCATTCCAACTCATTGAATGGAGGCAGCGGCAGCCAATCAGCTGGAACCCTTCTCAAAGCGATACGCTACCCGTTTCGCTGTCGAGACCTGGAAACCAGTCGTTTCCCGTCAGGTGAGAGGCAGGGCCTGTACTGGGGAGGGAGCTATAATAAAGTGCACCACGGTAGCACCCATTGGCCAGCCATGTCCATTGCGGCCATAAACGGCAACTCGAGCCTTTGAACGACCATGATCTCTGCATTAGCATGGGTGCCCAAGGGCGCGTCGCGTCGCATGCCCGAGAAGCTCAAGCTCTCGGAAGGCGAAATGCGCATGGTGCAGCAAATGGCGGCCGACGAGGCTGCTGACGAGCACGACGCCATGGAAGCTGAAGCCGCCATGGAGGAGGAAGAGGAATCAGACGAGGAGGCCGCCGCCGCCAGTGCTGACGACTCTGGTCTGCCGGCGTCCTTCAAGATGGACGAGTACGACGAAGAAGACGACGATGCCGCCATCATCAACTACATTGGACAGGAGCAGGGCGAGCCTCTTGAGGAAGAGGATTCCTCGGACGCTGAGCAGGACGCGTCGTCAGCCGAGGACGCTGACATGGATGGCGCTGAAGCCATGAACGACGGCCCCATTGACGAGGATGAAGAGGAAGAGGACGACGAACTAGAGAACGACCGCGAAGACGTGGAGATCCTGCCAACGGACGCTGTCATCCTTGTTGCCAACACCGAAGAGGAGTTCAGCAACCTGGAGGTGCAGGTCTACGATGACGACAACGGGTCATTGTATGTGCATCACGAGATCAACCTACCGGCATTCCCGCTGAGCCTTGCTTGGATGGATTGCGCGCCTGTGCCGCTTGATCCTACCAAGGGACCTGTTGATGGCAGCTTCGTCGCCATTGGTACGTTCAAGCCGGGTATCGAGATCTGGGACCTGAATGTGCTTGACGTGCTGGAGCCGTCGGCCACGCTCGGTGGCGAAGTGAACGAAGAGCTTCGCGAGGTCGCGCTGCCTAAGCAGAGCCGTCGCCGTAAGAACAAGCAGGTGTCGCTGAAGGCTGGCAGCCACCAAGACTCGGTTATGTCACTGGACTGGAACAGCAGTCACCGTAACATGCTGGCTAGTGGCTCTGCTGATAGCACAGTCAAGGTGTGGGACATCACCACGCAGGCGTGCTTGTACACCATGAGCCACCACTCGAACAAAGTCCAGAGCGTGCGATGGAACCCTGCCGAGACCACGGTGCTCGCTAGTGCGTCGTTCGACCGCACGATCGTAGTCCTGGATGGCCGTCAGCCGGACGCGTTTTCCAAGTTTGCTCTGAGCGCGGAAGTGGAAAGCATCACATGGGCCCCGCACAACCCCAGCACGATCGTCGCCGCGACTGAAGACGGTATGGTCGCTGGCTACGACGTTCGTATGAACGGTTCGGCGGCGCTCTTCTCGTTCCAGGCCCACGCTGGCGCCGTGTCGGCTGTCTCGTTCTCGGCGCAGATCCCCGGCCTGTTCGCTACCGCCGGTGTGGACAAGACCGTCAAGATCTGGGACCTCAAGGACAACGCACCCGTCTGCATCACGTCCAAGGACATGAACGTGGTATGTATTGCGCTTTATGTATGTAGCGCTGGTGTCATTTCTTTTCTAACGTGTTATTTCTATTCTAGGGCGAACTCTTCTCCATGTCGTTCTACCAGGATTCTCCATACATGCTGGCTGTCGGCGGCTCCAAGGGTGTGCTGGCGCTGTGGGACACGTCTGAGAACGAGGGCGTGGAGCGCCGCTTTAGCTCGCGCGCGCAGGGAGCCCCGACCGCGGCCACGTCCGACATCTCGGCGTCCTTCCGATCTCCGTTTCAGCTCGGCGAAGAGCTCGCTCTGCAGGAAGAGCAGGAGCGTCAGCAGCAGCAGGGCAAGAAGAAGGGCAAGGGCCGAAAGAAGTAAGCGCCTTAAAAACGTCCATAATGGAAAGTGTATCTACCTGTTCATAGACACAATGAGCTGAACGTTCTTTCACACGTCGCAGATTTGTATCTGGCTTTTGTACGAACTGATTCTCGCTAAAGTACGAGCCGTCACCCTTCCGTCCCCAATCCCGAGGTGTACAGTCGATAGACAGAGCGAGAATGACGAGCAGTAGCAGTGCGGACTATCCTCGCTGCAAAGTGTGCGGCGGCTTCGGCCTTGCGCTCGTGACCAACGCGCAGCGCATCTGCACGCATTGCGCCAGGTGAGGTCTCCACGTCCTCCGTGGTCTCTCCGCCGTCATTGCTCACGCTGTGTGCATTGGATTGTATCTGCTAAGGCAAACATGCGCCTTTTTCGATCCTTCCAAGAACAAACACTGCCGCGACGAAGGGTTTGTGGACATTTCGCCCACGGCCGACGGCGGAGTGCTCAAGAAGGTGCGCGACAGCAGCAAGCTCCAGGGCGCTTGGGGGCGCATATACGGCGTGGGTACATAATGCGTCGCTCAATCCATGTATGCAGGTCATTCGCGAGTCCGAGTCGGATAAGCAGATCGAGGAAGGATGCCCTACGTTTGGTGAGTTCACTATCGCTGCTGACGTGCTCCAGATCTTTGGACTGATTGCACTCTTGTCGTTGTCCTGGACAGTTCAATACATCGGGCGGCTGCTGGACGGGTCCATATTCGACACCACGTGCGTACTCTAAGCGTCCCAGACCTTATGAGCGTATTTTTAATGGTGTAATTCCCTGTGACTACAGACGTGACATGGTCGATGGCAAACACGTGGGCGGAACGGACGATCCGTTCGAATTTCAACTCGGACGGGGTATTTACTGCATTCAAACGCGCTTGTCCTGCGTGAAAATTGCCTTCTGACTGCCAGAATATGCGATTGCGATGATTAGAAAAGGTCATCAAGGGATGGGATATTGGTGTGGCCACCATGAACAAGGGAGAAATCGCTCGGTTCATCATCGCGCCCGAATACGCGTACGGTTCAGAAGGGTTCGCCCCGAAGGTGAGCCATTGAAATCCGGTAGAATCCCATTGGCTTGCTGTTGACACTTGGTTCACAGGTTGAGCCAAACGAAACGCTGGATTTTGAGATCGAACTCGTCCGCTTTGGGGTACGCTGCGTAGTGATGAGATGGGCGATATGAAGCTATTACGATTCATATCTTTCTCAATAGGATCCACTGCCGCGCTTCCCGACGCAAGCTGAACTAGCAGAGAGTCGTAAACAGCAGTATGAGGAGGAAAAGAAGATGCTGGAAGAGAACCCTCCGCCGACAATCGGTATGAACTCGTATTGGACTGTAGTATCCACCAACAGCAGCACGCGGCGTTTTAACGTCTTGGTCGCGTGCAGATGAGCGAATCGCAAGCGCGACGGAAGAGAAAGAGAAGGGAAACGCGTTGGTCGCACAGAAGGACTACGAAAAGGCGCAGAAGCATTATGATTCGGTACGAGATTGGGCCTGCACCATGTGGAAATAGTATTGCTGGATATTGACCGCAGTGCCTGCACTTGAAGGGCTTTGTTCATATCTTCTTCGGGAAGGAAGAGTGGGAAAATCTTGTTCCGCAGGCAGACAAGGACAAAGTCAACGCTGTCAAGGTATGCATCGATGCAAATCGCGTTGGTCTCGTGGCTCGCATTGAGTTATTGTCTGTTGCTCTAGCTGGTCTTGTACCTGAACCGCTCGCTCTGCAAAATCAAATTGCGCAAGATCGAAGATGCGCTTTGGGACTGCGATCAGGTTCGTGCCTGCTGCATGTGATTCTCAATCTCTCCAAAACTATCAACAATGACGTTTTGTGTTGTGCAAATGCTCAGGCGATCACTCTGGACGCCAAGAACGGCAAGGGCCACTTCCGACGCGGCCTCGTGTACATTGAAAAGCTCAAGCTGGAGCTCGAGAAGGAGAAGACGGGCGAGTTCTGGATCATTGAAAAGGGCTTTGAGTATTCTCACGAGGCTGAGAAGAGTCTGCACAAGGCCACGGAGCTGATCTCTGCCACAGACGCTCAGATCCTGCGCGCCTTTGCGGACTTGAAGCGCACTCATGTACGTTGTGTCATATTGCTTGCGTCGTGCGATTGTGGACTCGCCCATACTGAACTCAAGTGGGACTGCAGGCGGTGCTGGTCAAGTACGACCAGAAGTACAAGGAGGACGAGAAGAAGCTGTACAAGGAGAAGATATTCGACCGCATGCAGGCCAAGAACCAGAAGCTGCAGGAGGAGGAGCGGCGCCGCGCCATGGAGCAGGAGTTCGAGGACATGCCAGCGCTGGAGGAATAAGAATGCATGTTGCTGTATTGCTGAATGAAGGTTTATTCGCTTGTGGAGGTGATCCGGCCTCTCTCTTGAACTTGCGGTGTCTTTGTTCGATAGATCGCAATTCAAAAGTGAATTGACCCCATTGATCCCTTTGATCTGGATACGTGGCGCCACACTCCGATTGTACGCGCCCCGTGCACTTCACCCTCTCGACCTCCCGCCATGGCTTCCGGAACCGCCACCGTCAAGGCCGTGATCTCCGGCGACACGCTCGTGCTCATGGGTGCGGCCACCAACGGCCCCCCGCCCGAGATCGTGCTCACGCTGGCGTCGCTCTCGGCCCCGCGCCTCGCGCGCTCCTCGGAGCAGACGAACGAGGTGAGACAAAGATCTTGAACTTGGGTGCTGACTTGTTGCAGTTGGCTGATTTGAGTCTTTGCGCGTGCAGCCGTACGCCTGGGCGAGTCGCGAGTTCCTGCGCAAGTTGTGCATTGGCAAGCAGGTGCGCTTCAAGGTCGAATACCGCGTCGGCGCCATCAACCGCGACTTTGGCTCGGTCTGGCTGCCGGCTAATGCGCGTGGCGTGGAAGAGAACGTGTGCGTGATCGTCGCGCGCGAAGGCTACGCCAAGGTCAAGACGCTCGAACAGTCCCGTGATGGCGCCTGCGTGGACCTGGAGAAGATGCTCAAGGTCGAGGCCGTGGCCATCTCCGAGAAGAAGGGCATGTACAAGGACGCCGACGAGCTGTCCAACGCTGCCGTCAAGTGGCACGGCGCCGACGGCGAGAGTCTGCTGGCCGAATTCAAGGGAAAGCTGGTGCCCGCTATCGTTGAAACCGTGCGCGACGGCGCGGCCATGCGCGTTATCCTGCGCCCCAACATGCAGATCGTGAACTTCGGCCTGGCCGGCGTGCAATGCCCGCGCATCAACCCGCCTGTGAATGCGGCAGCCGACGCTGAGGCCGCCCCCGTGGGCCCCGCTCCGTTCTCTCGCGAAGCCAAGCACTTCACGGAGACGCGTCTGCTGCACCGTGACGTCGACCTGAAGCTCGAAGGCGTCGACAAATACGGCAACTTGTACGGCAGTGTTGTGCACAAGTCGGGCAACAACATTAGTGTCGAGATCCTGAAGAACGGTCTGGGCAAGATGGCCGACTGGAGCAGTGCGTACACGAGCAACGCCGCCCGCACGGCCATGCGTGCCGCCGAGAAGGACGCCAAGACCAACAAGCTTCGCGTCTGGCGCGACTACCAGGCCCCCGTGCTCTCTTCCGACAAGCACCTGTCCGGTGTCATTGTGGAGATCATCAGCGGCGACTGTGTCATTGTCTACGTCCCGTCCAAGGCCGAAGAGATGCGTGTGTATCTGTCCTCTCTGCGCGCTCCTCGTCTGGGCAACCCGCGTCGCAACGAACCCAATGCTCCTTTCGCAGTGGATGCCAAGGAATTCCTTCGCCAGAGAGCCATTGGCAAGAATGTCAAGGTGGAAGTCGAATACGAGAAGGCCAACCCAGCGCTTGGCGAAAACGCGCTCATGACGTTTGCCAGCGTGCTGCTGGAGCCCAGTGCTGCCAAGAAGGCCACGCCTGGTGCTAAGGGATCGAACCTTGCTGTCGAGATCGTCGCGGCCGGTCTTGCTGAAGTTGTTCGCCACCGTCCGGACGAAGCCAAGTCTGAATACTACGACGACCTGCAGACTGCGGAAACGAAGGCCCAATCGCAGAAGAAGGGCATGTACTCTGGCAAGGAATCTCCGGAGCGTCGCTTCACAGATCTGTGCTTCGATGCCACCAAGGCTAAGCAGTACCTGCCGTTCCTGACCCGCGAGAAGGTCACGCGCGGTGTGGTGGAGGCGATTTACTCGGGCACACGTGTGAAGCTGTTCATCCCGAAGGAGAACTGCATGATCAACTTTGTGATCGCGGGCGTCAAGTGCCCTCAGCCGACGCGTTACGGCGGCCAGGGCGTCGTGACGTCGCCTGCCGAGCCGTTTGGCGAGGAATCCAAGCTGTTCACGAAGCGCAACATCAACCAGCGCAATGTCATCGTTGATATTGAAGACATGGATCGTGGTGGTAACGCCATCGGCCAGCTGTACAACGGTGCGACCAAGGACGAGCGCTTCAACTTTGGCAGCCAGCTGCTGGCGGAAGGCCTTGCGTGGGTGGACTCTTACTCGGTCGAGCGCACCAACGGAGCCGCGCAGCTGCAGCGTGCGGAAGAAGCCGCCAAGCAGGCCAAGAAGAACTACTGGAAGACGTACGATCCCGCTGCTGCTGCTGCCAAGGCTCAGGTTGCGACTGCTAACAAGACGTCGGACAATGTGCTCGCCTGCGTCAAGCTGTCTGAGATCGTGGACGGCACGCACTTCTTCATCCAGAACGTGGCAGACCGCGTGTGCGCCACGGTGGAGGAGAAGATGAAGGAGTTCACGCGTTTGCACGGACCTAACGGCAAGACTTTCGAGGTCCGTCGCAACGGCATCTGCGCCGGTTTGTTCGATGATGGCAACGGCCCTCTGTGGAACCGAGCCAAGATTGAGTACGTGCACCCGGACGGAAGTGCACGCGTGCGCTTCATCGACTACGGTAACGTGGCCACGCTGCAGCCCAACCGCCTGCGCCCGCTCGATGCGAACGTGATCCAGTTCCCTCCCCAGGCCAAGGAATGTGTGTTTGGCTTCATCAAGGCCCACCCCGCGACCGAGGAATTCGGCGCCGATGCCGCGCAGCTGCTGGGCTCCACTGCTTGGGGCCACACGCTGACGGCTCGCGTGCACGGCGTGGACGAGCAGAACCGCCAGCGCGTCTCACTGTACAAGAACAACCAGAGCGTGTCGGAGACGCTGGTGGAGGCCGGCCTGCTACGCACGGACCGCAAGCAGCTCAAGACGGCGTCTGCGCACCAGAAGGCCGTGGTGGATGGACTGCTCACCGCACAGACCGCTGCCAAGAAGAAGCGCGTGTGCCTGTGGCGATATGGCGACATCGAGTCGGACGACGAGGGCTTCTAAGTCCTTCGCCGCCACATAGCTTAGCAGTATTAGGAAGCAGAGTCCATTAGCAATAGCAGCAACAACCCTATCAGAATCGCGCGATCTTTTATCTCGTTTTCAATGCGGTGTTCTGACTCTGATTGGCTGTCGTGATCCAGATATTCCAAAAACGCGCAACGGTACAAAATGTACCCAAACCGCAAGAGCGCCAGTTTCCGGGGTTCTTTCTCTAAATATGGTAGCATCCCATCCCATATTTAGTGTTTTAGTTTGCATCTCCGCAACGGCCCCATTTTCTGGTATTTTATCACACACACGAAGGGGTCTAGGGGTTCGTACTTTAGGTAAGCAGGGGTGTGGTTTCGGAGTGATGGTCGCGCCGCCACCCTGGTGCCCTTGTGCCGCCCGCCCGCCGCTCACTTTGCTCAAAGAATTTCGCGCGGAAAGAAAAGAGAAACGAAGAAGAAACCCCGAGGGGCTCCGCCGATCCCAGAGACCAGAGGAGCTGCCGTAGTCGCGCCGTCGCCGTCGCCCCCACGGCCCAGAGGTAGGATCCTGTCTATCTATCGCTCGCCCGTACTCCGTCGCACACAGGACGTGTGCTCATGGAGACCTGGTAGTCCGGCTGTGTGTAATGGATCTGTGGTGCTGGATCTGGCTGTACGCTGAATGCTCATGGCGATTTGCATGCTGTGCTTGGATCCAGCAGAACGTTGTTGCGTGGGCCTATTGATCTTGCGCGATGGACCTGAAACTAGAGGAGTCCAAGCCGGACGCGCATCGGCGGGATGCCGCGGAAGAGCGCTCGGCTCCGAGCTCGCCGAATGCGGCGTCCATGCCTTCGAAGAAGAGGCGTGTTGGTGCTAGCGCTTGTAGCAACACAGCTGCCAGCAGTGGGCCTCCGATGCTATCGATCAAGATTGAGCGTCATCCCTTGCCACCGGCATTAAGCACTCTGATTTCCGCTGAAAACCCGATCTTAGCGGCGCTTGGAGGAACGCCGCGATCGTCTGCCGCTGCGAGCCACATGAAGCCCGAGCCGTTAGATCTAAATGCGAAATCAGAGCCGTCGAATAGCGATGCAGCCGCGCAAGGATCGCGTGAGGCCCTTCCACCGCTGCCGCCGCATTCGGGCGAACGAACACTGTTTGGTGAGCTCTATGCCGCATATACTTGCTGATTTTTCGCACCATCGGCTCACTGAAAGAATGGTGTCTAACAGGCGAAATGAAGCGCAAGAGATCGGACGATCCCGAGATGAAGAGCGCCGAATTCGTGGGCTATCCGAGAGAACACATTCACAGTCAAGAAGCTGGCGAGGAAGGATTCTCAATCGATCCATCGGATCGAGCGGTGGAGCATCGCGCCAACAAACTCGTACGACGCGAGATCCTGATCGCTTCCCCTGCAGCCAATGACGACGACGATTGGGACGCGTCCTCTGCTGAGATCCCCATGCAGGACCAAGAAGATTTCAAGCCGTCCGAGCATTTCGACTTCCAGCCGATCGATATGATCCTACACGTCTTTTCCTTCTTGGTGTCCTCGGACGATCTGCTGAACATGGCTCAAGTATCCAAAAAGTGGCGTGAGTTGACGAGTCGACGCTCGCTCTGTCGAGCGCTCTCGAGCACGCTGCCGGACGGATCCGTGAATTGGCTCAACTTCCAGAACTTGGGCATTAAGAACAAAGGCACCGAAGGAACGTGCTTTAAATGCTGCCAGCGGTCAACAGGAAAGACGTTGGCCATGAAGAAGGCGCGTGTCTTCCCCAAGGTATGTGTTCGTCTTTCACCGTCATAAGTGTGGTTCGTCTTTGGGATTCTGACTTCTTGCTGCATTTTAGGGCGAAGGAGTCCCGTATTATATGCTAAGAGAGTTGGCAGTACTGAAGGGAATCCAACATGATCACATTGCGTCACTGGAAATGATTAGCCTGGTACGAGATGAACTGCACGTGTTCTTCCCATACGTTGACAAGACTCTTCATGAAGTCATCAATCCGACTGGCGATCCAAATGGTGGCCGCGTGCTGCCTGAGCAAGTGGTAAGAATACGAGCCTATATGATAGTTGTCACTTCAGAACTAACGTGTAGTTTGCCTATTTTCTCCACAGATCCGTCGTCTCTTGCACCAGCTTTTAGATGCTATTGCTTATTGCCATCGGCGTGGCGTCTTGCATCGCAATCTCAAGCCTAAACATCTTTTGATTAAAACGTCCAATCCTGATGATCTCGGTAAGAATTTAACTGACGCAAGAACCGATTGGAGACATAACTAACATTTTCTGCGATTCTAATGTCATGCGTAGATGATGCCACCTTGCAGATATCTGACTTCGCATTAGTGCGTGCGACGGGTATTCCTCGAAGAACGTATACTATGGAGGTCGTAACGCTGTGGTACCGGCCTCCAGAAATTCTGATGGGCGTCCGTGGATATTCGTCGGCTGTGGACATTTGGTCGGTCGGCTGCATTTTTGCTGAAATGGCTCAGGGAAAGCCGTTGTTCACCGGCATATCGGAAATTGACCAGCTCTTCCAGATTTTTAGCAAGCTTTCGACTCCGACTTCAGACACATGGCCCGGCTTCTCGTCTTTGCCAAACTATCACTTTGACTTCCCGAATTGGAAACGGCGTCCATTAAACCGATTGTTCCCGGGAATTTCGGACCTCGGAATCGACTTGCTGACAAAGCTTCTGATCTACAACCCGGACCAGAGAATTTCGGCTGAAGATGCGCTTCGACATCCGTACTTTTCCTCCCAGTCTCCGAATTTTCGGTCACTTGTTCCGACTATCCCGATGAACAAGATGCTTTACACCATGAATCGGGCAAAACATGGCCCGACTCCAGAGCATGTACAGCTATTCCACGCCTACTTGCGACAGACGGAAATGGAATCGTGGAAGGAAATCAAATATTTAAGGTATGCTGTTCAACCAGCGTGACTTATCACAATGAGATATCTAATTGATCGCTCCTTGTGCAGTCGCCAAAAAACGCTTCGCCCATCCCATCGATCAATGCTTGTCGATTGGCTCATTGAAGGTAAGAATACTCTCATCAAGAATTTATGATTGAGTCATTTAGCTTACTGGCCGATGTATGCTGTGTGGTAGTGGTGGATGTTTTCGAAATGTGTCTTCGCACTGCATTCCTGGCAGTGAACTACACGGATCGGTTTCTTGATATCGTGATGGTGAAGAAGACTCGATTTCAGCTGCTTGGCGCAACCTGTCTGCACGTTGCGTCAAAGTGCGAAGATGTTTCCTACATTGGTGTGGAGGATCTCGCCATGTGCGCTGACAACGTGTACACCTCAGCTGAGGTGCTGAAGATGGAAGAAAAGCTGTTAAATACGCTCAACTTTACGCTCTCCGTACCCACAGGTTGGTCCTGTTCTTCGGGTGCTTGTGCCAGTGATGAGCTGGTTGGGTCTCACATGTATCTTGTGTATGGTTTAGCCCTGGATTTCTTGAACATTTACCAGCGAATGATTCCTCCCATCCAGAAGAAAACGTCCATGTTAGCCCACTACCTTCTGGAGCTGGCGCTGCAGGAGTACCAGTTTTTGAAGTATCTGCCCTCTGTGGTAGCAACCTGCTGTTTATCTATGGCGATGTACACTATTGACGGATTCCCGATGGTGCGTTTGAAAGTGCTCGCTCTCTGCTCCGTCGTATATGTGATGATCTGACTTGAGGTTTGTATTTGGCCATGCAGACAAAGGAGCTAGCAGATGCGTCTCAATACGATTGGGCCAACTTGAAGGAGTGCATGGGCGAGATCCAGACTCTGTACGCGAACTCACCGTCTAACAACCTGGCGGTGATCAAGAAGCGCTACTCTAAGACTGAGCGGTGCCAAGTGGCCGCCGTCTTACCCCCCACCACGTTCAACATGGCTTTCTAAGCCAAGCAAATTGCAATTATAGCACGTTCGATAGGTATCCTGACAAAATACAAAAAAGTAAAACAAAACTCATTTTGTCACCTTCGCGCGACATTCGCGCCACCGCAAGTGCAAGAACCATGGCCACATCAAGATGTTGCGTCTGGGCGCAGGTCAATGGCGCGCGGCCGCACAGGCTTCAGGCCGCTCTCTGGGCCGCCTGCAGAGCGTGCGGGGCAAGCGCACGGCCTCCAAGAAGAGCGGCGTGGGCTCTAATCCAGGTGAGGCCTCCATCCATTGGCCCCAGTTGATCGGTTGACTGACTGACTGGATGAAACGCATGCGCAGACAAGAGTGCGGCGCTGGCCATGGCAATCCGCCAGATCGAGAGCAGCTTCGGCAAGGGCTCGCTCATGCAGCTGGGCTCCACGTACGTCTGTCTGTGTCTCTGTGGTTGGTCTCTTGTGCTGACGATTGGGCTCTAGGAAGATCGCGGAGAAGGTGGAAGTGATCTCGTCTGGCTCCTTGTCGCTCGATCTCGCGCTGGGCATCGGCGGACTGCCCAAAGGGTGAGTTTACTGTCTATGGCGCTTCTGTCTATGCATCGTCCTTACGATCCCGTGGTGCAGTCGTGTGGTGGAGATCTACGGACCGGAGAGCTCCGGCAAGACCACGTTGGCCTTGAGCTGCATCGCTGAGTCCCAAAAGGAGGTGCGCATCGCTCTTGCCTGGAGAGCCACGGCTGCCAGCTCACTACGCTTTATGATCCGGTCTGCTTAGAACGGCGTCTGTGCATTCATCGATGCAGAGCATGCGATCGACGCGCATTACGCCAAGGCTCTGGGCGTGAACATCGACGAGCTATACATCTCCCAGCCGGACTCGGGCGAGCAGGCGCTGGAGATCGCCGACACGCTCATCCGCTCTGGCGCTGTGGATCTGGTCGTGCTGGACAGTGTGGCTGCCCTCGTGCCACGCGCGGAGCTCGAGGGCGAGATGGGCGACCAGCAGATCGCTCTTCAGGCTCGACTCATGAGCCAGGCGCTGCGCAAGCTCACGGGCTCGCTGTCCAAGTCCAACTGCACCATCATCTTTCTGAACCAGATCCGGCAGAAGGTGGGCATCATCTTTGGCTCGCCCGAAGTGACCTCGGGCGGCACGGCGCTGCGTTACTACGCGTCCGTACGGCTGGACATTCGTCGCAAGGCGGCCATCAAGGACGGCGACAAGATCGTGGGCAACGAGATCGTAGTCAAGGTGGCCAAGAACAAGATGGCCTCGCCCTTCAAGGTGGCCAACTTCGACATGATGTTTGGAAAGGGCATTGATCGGTCCTCGGAGCTGGTGCGTAGATACGGACTGACGTTGCCACGCGGTTGTTCAGAGGCGGTGGAGGCTGATGATCGTTCTCTGTGTGGACATTCAGCTGGATTTGGGCGTTCAGGAGGGATTCATGAAGCGATCTGGCGCGTGGTACACCATCGTTGGACGAGAAGGTAATGAATGCGCACCGGTGCCTTTGCTGGGCGATGGGTTTTCATGGATTGCAATTGGGAAACAGAACCGATCGGCCAGGGCAAAGTCAAGGCCAAACAGTTCCTTGAGGCGAACCCCGAGATCGCTGAAGACATCGAGGCCAAGATCCGTGCGCGTTTGTTCGCATCGGACGAAGACGAGGAGGAGACTGATTCGGTGGAAGCCAGCGTGGGCGACTTGGAGGAAGCCATTGTCAGCGATGACTTTGTTCGTGAAGTGTCGTACGAGATGGAAGACACCGATGCGATCAGTGACGAAGCCACTACAGACGACGGGAAGGTTGGAGAGCCTAAGCTGTAATTAGACGTTTGGTTGATTAACTTCCGGTTCAAGATCTAATGACTTGAGACGCACTAGATCGCCCATCGCGGCTGCTTATGGGAAAGCACGTAGAGCAGATCGTTGCCCGTGATCACGTCCTTCGGGAACGGATTCACGTACACGTAGCCGAAGGGGACACTGCGCTCGGCCTCCTTCAGATTGATGCGCGAGCTATTGCTGAAGCCCTGATCCGGACGGCAGCGGTACAAGCCGATCGCGAGGATGCCGTCCGAAGAGAGCAGATAGTGGAACACGTACTCGAACGGCTTTCCGACAAAATCAAGCGGGACCTCTACGGCGAACAAGGAGCTGCGCTGCACCGACTGAGGTGAGGAGAACGACGACCTGGGCGAGTCCGCACCCATGGCGCTCGGGTTCGGAGGCGTGGCTGGGGCTGTCATGTAGTCTCTCTATGGGGAGACAGATGAGCAGTCAGTTAATATGGCCAAACAAGCAGGTAGAGGCAGTGACAAGGCTCGTACGTCTTTCCAGGAGGCAAAGATGAACTCGCGCAGGATGCTCTTGATCTTGTCGTTGAAGTACTGATTGATCAGCAGGCTGTCGCAGAGCGACGTGCTGTAGGTCAATCCAGACGCGAACGCAGGTGAGAGGAAGAAGTTACTGGACAGTGAGGTCGATGAGGCTAACGCAAGCTGACGCTGTTCCTCGGTCTGCTCGTCCGATTGCTCGTCCGGGGACAGCGAAAACCATCGACTGGAGGACAGATTCTGCGCGATGAAGTGCACGTTCGTGCGATTCACAAGCTCCGTGATGATACGCGGTGCTTCCTTGGGCCCAAGATGCGTTGCGAGCGTCTTGTGCAACGCAATGCAGGACTAGAATCAACAGCAAGGGTACGCGTAAGCAGCTATGATAATGACTACACATTCCCTGCAGTTTGAGTGACTTACCGCATCGCTGAGCAACTCGTAGGATCCCGAGTCGGAGATTTCGCCTTCGGCACCCATAATAACGATCTTGTACGCACGATTGATCCCAGCACGGCGCAGGGTCGAGGCATGATACGGATTTCCGACCACGAAGTGGACATGGCTGAAATGGCGGAACGTCTCGTATTGCTCCGTGTCCGGCAGTTCTATCGTGACGATGACGATCGGACGATGGTGCTGCAGCGCCTTCACACGCAGCGGCCCAACGAGGAACTCAAAGTGATGAGGAAATGCTGTTGGTGAGAGAATGCACACAACGATGGGCTCGACAGCCAAGTCCAGACCCGCGACGTTATCCACCACTGCGTCTTGAGCCGTCCCGGTCTTTGGCTTGGATGACGCCACGAGCTCGTCAAGGTCCACGTTCATCTGCCAGTCGATCATTTTGGACTTGCGACGCTGGGGCGGTACCATCTTGCCGAAATCTGGCGAGTTGGAACTGCTTTGTTTCTGCAAAGACGCAGAGATGGTGCTGCGCACCGTCCAGCCCATGGGCGGAATCTTCGGGTTGATCTTCATGGTCTTGATGGAGTCCGCTTCGCGTCGGTCCTTGGCGATCACAAACACGATCTCATTGCCCATACAAGTGTACGAGTCGCCCGGATTGAGCAGGATCTTGGTGCCATCGGTCGACTCAATGGCGAACACGATCACGTTGGAGCAGAGCAGATAGACCAGCGACGCGACCTCCGAAAAGGTCTTCCCGAACACCACTTCGGAAGACGGCAGCTCGACCGAGTAGACCTCATGGCTGGAGCCACGCAGGTAGCGCTCCTGCCAGGACGTGCTGGTGTTGTCTTCGGGACCCTCGTAACTCGACGTGGACGTGAGATTGTAGATGAACGTGGCGAAGCCCGGGCACACGCAGCTCTGGCCTAGAAGCGAATGCATGAGCTCCGAGAAGTACAGCACGTGCTTGATGCCGAGATTCTCCATGAGATGGCGGTTCGAGGACAAATGCATCTGCGCAAAGATGCGCGCGTCCTTCTTGATCAGGCGCTTGGCCGTCATCACGCGCATGAGCGTGCGGTGGTCGCTGGTCATGTGGTCTTCCTGGCCGCACCGGCGAGAGAGGATGAAAATGGCGTCGGCCTCGCCACAGGCCGCTCGCTGCGCGTCGTCTACGTCCAGCAGCGATCCCTGGATGAACCGCGTGCGCTTGTCGAAAAACGGATCCATGAGCAGCGAGACCATGGACGTGGACGGCGGCTCCTCGCTGAGCACCACCACGTTGACGTTCATCATGTCATGGTCGTCGTGGAAGATCTCGCGGAAGAAGTGATCGATGCGCGAGGGCGTAAGATCGCCACAGAGCACGATGTGCTTGGACGAGTTGGACGTCTTGTAGTCGGCCAGCTCGTACTGCGAGAAGGACTTGCCGAGATCTAGCACGCGCGAGACCTGGTACGGCACGATCAAAATGAGCACGATCACGAGCGCGCCCACGAAGCACTTGGCCAGCACGTTGTCGGCCGGCGGGGTCTGGATCGTCACGAACACGAGCACCGAGTTGAAGAACGAGCTAAAGAAGGTCCAGTCGCCATCGTACGTGACCGAGCTGTCGCCCGGTGTCTCGGCGATCTGGATGATGCCTGCTGCTCCGGCGATGATGAGTACAAGCTGCAGGTAGCAGAGCATGGCGAACTGCCGTACGGGCGTCACGAAGGAGTGGCAGCGACTGAGCACGGCCTTGCACTCGAGATAGCACTGCACAAAGCGCACGGGGTAGAGAAAGCGCCAGTGCTGGCCGTTGAACCAGAGCGTGCGCATGGGCAGATAGAACGAGGCTGGCAGCACGGGCAGGATGACCATGAGCCCCACGAGGCCGCGGAAGGAGAAGATGTAGTCCAGGCGCCGCTCGGCCAGGTAGACGCCGCAAAAAAGGTAATCGATGGCGAAGCATGAGGCGCACACAAGCTCCAGGATCCAGAGCCACAGTGGGAGCTACAACAAGAGAGAGAGAGAGAGCGCAGGGTCAGATCCGGATGAGTCAGTTGGGAGGGTCTGTCGGTTGTACCGTTTGCTCTGGCGTGTAGGTGATGGTGATGTAGGACCCCACGAAGAGCCCTGCTGCGACTGCCAAGACAACGTCCAGGCCGACCCCAAACCTGCTGTGGTCTAAGAATCTGCAGAGAGAGAGTAAGATCGCGTGTCTTAATGGGCCGTTGCGCCGCCGTCACGTACCGACTGATCCTCGCTCGGCTGCGGTACTCGCTGCCGCCATGGAGGAACTGCGCGGTGGTCATGAACTCCCCACTCTCCGGCTCTGCAGAGGAACAGTGAGCGACAAGCAGAGAGAGAGAGAGCATTGGCCGCATGGTCGCACTCACCCACGTTGTTGTCAGGCGAAGTGGGGTTGTCCGTTCTCAGATGCTGCAACTGCCGCTTCACCTGCGCACGCCACAACAGCAGCCGTCGGTCAGTCCGTCAGCAGCAATCCGGTCCTGGAAAACCGGCAGCCAATTGCAGTACACACCAGCGACAGACTGCCGTAGTGCGGCTGCCGCGAAGGGCTCAGATGCTGCGTCTCCATCCGATTTGGATATGACTCTTGGCGCCAGCGGATCTTGTCGGGTGATTCAACACCAGCATTATTTGGGTAAATACCAAAAACCCAATCATGGCGATATTACAAATACCCAGGTACAAACACGCCATGCCATGTGGCGCACGGGAAAGGGCAGAGACTGCGCGATGTTATCCAAACTCAGTACTTTAATGGTGTAATCTGGCCGTTTTCAGTTCATTTGGGGTGGGACCTAACCCTGACGCCCACCCAGACATCCAGTCAGTGCGCGTTTCAGTTGAGCTGGGGGGTCGAATGCTGCGATCTGATTGGGCCACTGTGGGCCCCCAACCCCGCAGACCGGAGCTGGTTCACGCACCGTTGCTCGGTTGTAACGTCCGAAACCATGAGGCGGAGGGAGGAAGCGGTTTGGCAGTAGCGGACCATCATTCCATTGCCCTTGAGGGCGCAGGGAGCGAGATGGCGGACAACGCGTCCATGCAGATCTTCCTCGTGCTCATGGCCGTCGTCATGCTGCTGCTGCTGATCGGCGGGCTCTACCTGCTCAAGGACCGGACGCAGCTGGCCGGCGACCACATGTCGCGCTCCTTTCTGGCGCGGTACGGTCCATGGAAGCATCTTGCCGCACTCTGTTAACCTGACGCACTCACTGTCTGTGATGCAGCATCCTCCTGGCCGAGTCCGAGACCATCACGCGGCTCGATCTCGAACGAAAGTGCGTCAGCCCTGCAGTCTGCCTCGCCTTGTAGCTGGCCTGCTGACCTTCCTTGCTTCTCCCCATAGTGAGCAGAGCGAAGAGCGGTGGAAATGCCTCGTGTGCGAGTTCACCAACAGCCTCGAGAAGCGCAACTGCATCCTTTGTGGCACCAAGCGCAACAGCAGTCGACGTGGTGAGCCGACCCGCTCATTCCCTCTCTTCCGTGGCCTTTACACTGACGATGGCTCTGAATTACCGCCATCAGCAGACTCGGTCGTGGGCGATCTGGAGATCCACGTGAAGAAATCGCACACTCAGTCTAGCCTCTCCGGGCTCTCGGTCTCGCGACAGTCGCTGCAAGGGCTGCGACTCAGCACGCTCAATACGCGGCAACGCTACGCGCGGTACGCCTCCGGCGCCTTTCCTTTGCCCATGTGCCGTCACCATCTCCTCTGATAAAGCTCTTTCATTCGCAGCAAGCGCAAGGAATGGGTGCGCCGCGTTTCGGCCAACGGCTCGGCCTACTGGACAAGACAGGACCTCGTGCGCAGCGACAGCGGCCACTCGGTCTCCGGATCGCTGCCTCGCCCTTCGAACGGCTACGTGACGTACCTCGTGCGCTCGTCCATCCACAGCGAAGGCCGGCTGACGTTCGCCGAGTCTTCGCAGGCCGATGCGGCCACGACCATCGGTGGGTACCGCATTCTGGCCGAGGACCTAGAAGTGATCGACCACGTGTGCCAACTGCCCTTCCAACGCAAGTACACCTGGTTCCTGGAGCGCATGAGCACGCTGCTCAAGAGCTGGGAAGAGGGCCGCATCAAGCTCAGCGTGCATCGCGACAATATCTTGGTCGAGTCTATGGAGCAGCTGCTGGGCATCCAGCTGGAGCACATCCACTTCCCGCTGCGCATCGAGTTCATCGGCGAAGTCGGCATCGATGCCGGTGGGTTGCAACGAGAATGGTTCTCCATTCTGTTCTCCAAGCTCCTGGACGACTCACTCGGTCTGTTCATGAACTGCCACCGCAACAACCAGTCTGTGGCCATCAACCCCAACTCGGTGGAATGTACAGTCGATCATCTGCTCTACTTCCGAGGCATTGGACGCCTTATCGGCCGAGCGCTGCTGGAAGGACAGGTCATGCAGGCGCGATTGTGCCTCCCCATCCTCAAGCATTTCTTGGGAGTCCCCATCACGTTCTCCGATCTGCAATATGTCGATCCAGAAATCTACAACAGCATGAAGTGGATCCGCGAGAATGACAACGTCGACGCTCTCGAGCTGACGTTTAGCGTGACGGAAATCCGAAACGAACGGCCATTCACGATAGATTTGATCCCTGGAGGCCAAGATATCAGCGTGACGGACGAAAACAAAATCGAGTACTTGCACCTGAAGCTGAGGTACCTCATGCTGGACCGATACGCGGAGCAGCTCCAGGCGCTCTCCATGGGGCTGTTTGAAGTGGTTCCGCAAGAAAACCTAATGGTCTTTGACTACCAAGAGCTGGAGCTCGTTTTGTGCGGACTGCAGGAGATTGATATCGCCGATTGGCGTCGAACGACCAATGTGGCTACTAGTTTTGGCGAATCCCCGGTGGTCAACTGGTTCTGGGAGATTATCACAGATCTCACTGAAGACGAGCGCGCTCGATTCCTGCAATTCTCGACTGGCTCATCTCGTATTCCAGTGCAGGGATTCAAGGGATTGACTAGTTACGACGGCCGCATCTGCCCATTTGCTCTGCGTCCACTGCCCAACCAGACCAAGGGCTTCCCGAGAGTGCACACGTGCTTCAACCGAGTCGAGCTGCCTCTCTATGAAACCAAGCTGGAGTTCCAAGAAGCCATGTACACAATTCTAGAGATGGAGCTCACGGAATTCAGCGAAGAGTGAGAGCAAGTGTCTTCACTTAGCGACGACTGTGTGTTCACCCCACGTGAGTGAGCCCAAGAGCGGACGCAAGGAAGATTCGGCGAATCGAAAAGCGAGAGCGCGTGGGCTAATTTATTTAATAATCATCGTTGGGACGTTTGTTGGAGGGGGAATCATTTTGGCGCCTTGTGTTTCAGTAGATCATTGTGGTGGATCATCCCTTCATGAATGGGAGACGATGCAGTTTTCACTAATGCGCCGCCGGTGGATGAATGCTGGACTGACAATTGGTTGCGAGAGTTCCAATTGACGCAGCTTCCCCAAGATCGTTTACCTGTGGCTCAAGGACTTCCAGAATTCGTCAAAGGCGAATTGCACGTGAAAATCGGTGTGCACCAGCGGGTTCTTGACGAGTGGAGCCACAAACAAAACATCAATTCTCCACAATTGATCTTGAGCATTTTCAAGGCTGCAAATGCGGGATCTTGCGTGGCATCGTGTGACATGGTTATCAATCGAGTTGTGTTCGTGGTGAAACCTGGCAGGATTCGTTCAGTTCATCATGGGACGATGTGATCCGACAAGTCTTGAATGTGGTGTTGTCTGGGATCGGAAATAGCGATCGGACTTCACGTCGGGCAGCTGCAACGCGGTCGAATCGTCCAGATTATTTGTTCATTGTCGATTCCGTCTGCGTCTGTCGTGGGGTTGAAAGAGCTCGAGGAGAGAAGCCGCGGCGGGATCTACTCGAGTCATTTGGAATATGAGATATACCATATTTATTTGGATCCGCTGCTGCTGGCTTTGACGTCAGCTTGTGTGCTATCACACACGTAGATAGAGGTGGCAGCCACTGAACTGGGGGCGTTTGATGTCAGTGAACTTGGAGGAAGGTTTCAGTTGCTGCTGGCGATCTTAAACATCGCGCGAGTAGTACGCAGCATTGCAGAGATATGTATCGTGAGCGGTCGAGCGGAATACGGGATTGACCATGTGAATGGAAATGAGAACTAAGTGAACCAAGCGGAGTGATTTGCATGTTCACAACATCGACTACAGTACTCGCCTCTTCAACTTTGACTCCACTTCATGACAAGCACCGAAAGCAGGATCAGACCGTAAATGACTGTTACCAGCTTGGTGTTGAATCCGTCCAGGAGCGAGATGGGCTGGTCGCTCGTATCGATGTGATCTGCTCCGCCGCTGTGCGCCTCGCAGGTTCGTCGACAGGCTCCACAAGGGCATTGCTTCTCGGCCGTGCTGGACGCAATGGACGGCAGCAGCTGCGCCTGCTTGGGTAGCAGAGCCATCATGCTGTCGACCTCCGAGTAGTTGTCGCACTGCAGCACGCTGTGGTCAAAGGCCGTGATGTTGGAGTCCGTGAAGTGGAGATGCAGGTACTCGCCATGACCCACGGCGCCGGTCTGCATCTGGTAGTTGAGGAAGCCGAGCGAGGACTTCATGCCCTCGGAGACGGACGCGATGGCCGTGTTCTTGCACGAGTCGAACAGCGTGCAGGTGAAGGCCTTGTTCACCGTCACGTCCATCTCCAGCACCGTGACATTGTCCTGGCCGGTCATGGGGTCCGTGCGCTTGTTGGTGCTGGGGAACGGCAGGGCCATGGCCATGAAGTCCGATTGGTGCGGCGAGCACACGAGGCCGCACCAGAGGTTCAGCAGGTTCGTGGCGCATGCGTCGCAGCCGCCGCCGCTGTTCTTGCCAAAGACGGAGGCCAGCAGCTTGAAGTTCTCGGCCATGCCCTGGTTCTGCTGCCACGTGCAGCACGCCGAGTCCTTGTACTCGGGGCACTGGATCTCGAACAGCTCGCAGTGCGCACCGGCCGTCATGCCGTCCTCGCGGCAATCGCACTGGCCGCTCACGCACGAGCCCTTGCCATGGCAGTCCTTGTCCGTGGCGCAGACTCCTCCGCCAGTCACTACAAAGCGCGCCGTTGTCAGTCAATGAGGTGGAGAGAGGAAAGGCAGCAGCGCTCACCATTGGCCCAGCCCTGTCCAGTCATCTACACAGAGAGACACAAACACAGCACTGGAGTCAGACCAAAGAGCTACTGCTGATGCGCATCAACGGCATTGGAGCCTACAGGCTGTGGCGCTTGGGGCACGCGATTGGCCTCCGGGATGCACGCTTCGTAGTCCGGGATGTTGCCAGGGTTCACGCAGGTCTGCGTCATGGCGCAGTCGGCGGCGGCGTCATCCACACATACCAGCAGCGCTAGCGCAAGCATGGCCATGGCCATCATGGGCCTCTGCTTCTCCATCATCGTCCGCGTGAGAGAACTTCAAATGGGCAGCCACGCGCAACCTTCGTGCAACCGTCCCTGTCCAAATGCATCCGATCTTATATCGAGTTCCACAGGTATTGGCTTGGGTGGGTTCCTTCTGCGGTTGCCATTGAGCGAGCGGACACCAGACGACGGACGGAAGCATGAGTCGCGCCTTCGACTTCGACGACCCGTTCCTGCAGACGCAGAGCTCGCAGCCGCTGGACGGTGGCTTCGCGGCCTCGCAGAGCGCCGGCATGTACGCCTTCGTGGACCCGTCCGAGGAGCCGGCCACGCAGGCCGACGCCGGCAACTACGAGTTCTTCGACCAGTACCAGCAGGCCTCGCAGATGAGCCAGTACGGCGGTGGCGTTATGGGCGCGGCCGAGCCGCTCTCGGGCAACGGCGCGGTGGGCGCCGGCTCAGCCTTCTACGAGCCACCCGAGGGCGATGAGTTCCAGAGCCAGCCCGGCCTGGACGACGCGTCGCTACCGAGCGACTTTGCGCACCTGACGTTCGAGGAAACCGGCGACGACGACCACCTGGATTACACGTCCAAGGAGCTGCCACCGCACGCGTGCGCCTACTGCGGTCTGCACGACCCGGCCTCGGTGGTCAAGTGCGTGGCCAGCGACAAGTGGTTCTGCAACTCGCGCGGCAACACGTCCGGGTCGCACATCATCCAGCATCTGGTGCGCAGCAAGCACAAGGAGGTGTCGCTGCACCCGGAGTCGCCGCTGGGCGAGACCGTGCTCGAGTGCTACAACTGCGGCTGCCGCAACGCCTTCCTGCTGGGCTTCATCCCGGCCAAGCAGGACTCGGTGGTCGTGCTGCTCTGCCGTGACCCGTGCCTGCAGATGAACGCGCTCAAGGACATGAGCTGGGATATGTCCCAGTGGCTGCCGCTCATCGACGACCGCAGCTTTCTGCCCTGGCTTGTCAAGGTGCCGTCCGAGCACGAGCAGCTGCGCTCGCGCCAGATCACGTCCACGCAGATCGCCAAGCTCGAGGAGCTCTGGCGCGACAACCCGCTGGCCACGGTCGAAGATCTCAACCGCCCGGGCATCGACGACGAGCCGAGCCCCGTGGTGCCCAAGTACGATGATGGCTACCAGTACCAGAACATCTTCGGACCACTGGTCAAGATGGAGTCGGACTACGACAAGAAGATGAAGGAGGCGCAGACCCAGGAGGGCGTGATGGTGCGCTGGGACACGGGGCTCAACAAGAAGCGCAACGCCATCTTCACTTGCAGCCGCCCGGACTCGGATCTGCGACTCGTGCCTGGCGACGAGATCCGTCTGCGTCTCGGCCCGAGCGCGGCCATGCTCTACGGCAAGGACTGGGAGGGCACAGGCCATGTGCTGCGCATCGAGGAGTCGGAAGTGGCGCTCGAAATGCGCAGCAACAACGTGCCCATGGACATCACGGACGGCTATCTGGTCGACTTTGTGTGGAAGGCGACATCGTTCGACCGCATGCAGGCGGCCATGAAGACATTCGCGGTGGACGACACCTCGCTCACGGGCTATCTCTACCACAAGATTCTCGGCCATGACGTTGATGTGCAGGCTCTACGCGTGCCGCGCTCCACAGGCACCAAGATGTCCGCGCCGGGGCTACCGGAGCTGAACCCACCGCAGATGGAAGCTGTTAAGGGCGTGCTCTCTCAGCCATTGAGTCTGATTCAAGGCCCGCCTGGTACGGGCAAGACAGTCACGTCGGCATCCATTGTGTACCACATGGCCAAGCAGAACATGGGTCAAGTGCTCGTCACGGCGCCAAGTAACATTGCTGTGGACCATTTGACCATGAAGATCAGCGCGACCGGTTTGAAGGTCGTGCGTCTCGCTGCCAAGAGCCGTGAAGCCGTGGCTTCGACCGTGGAACACCTGTCGCTGCATGCCATGGTCAAGTCGCTGGACTCGCCGGATAAGGCGGATCTGCGCAAGCTGATGCAGCTCAAGGACGACCAGGGCGAGCTGTCGTCGCAAGATGAAAAGCGCTTCAAGGCGCTTAAGCGTCAGGCTGAGCGAGAGCTCCTGCAGGCGGCCGATGTGATCTGCACAACCTGTGTGGGCGCTGGTGATCCTCGTCTATCGAACTTCCGTTTCCGTCAAGTGCTGATCGATGAAGCCACCCAAGCGACCGAGCCTGAATGCCTTATCCCGATCGTTCAGGGCGCTAAACATGTCGTCATGGTCGGTGATCACTGCCAATTGGGCCCAGTGGTCATGAACAAGAAGGCTGCCAACGCCGGTCTGAACCAGTCGCTGTTCGACCGTCTGTTGTCCCTGGGCCACCGTCCGTTCCGCCTCCGTGTGCAGTACCGTATGCATCCGTTCCTGTCGGAGTTCCCGTCCAACACGTTCTATGAGGGCGAGCTGCAGAACGGCGTGTCCACGAGCGAGCGCCAGTTGACCAGCGTCGAGTTCCCGTGGCCGAACCCGAACCGACCGACTTTCTTCTACATCTGTCTCGGTGCCGAAGAGATCAGCTCGTCCGGTACCAGTTACTTGAATCGCACGGAAGCCAGCAACGTCGAGAAGATCGTGACGAACTTCCTCAAGGCCGGTGTTCTGCCGGGTCAAATTGGTGTGGTCACGCCCTACGAAGGTCAGCGTGCGTATATTGTGAACTACATGCAGCGCAACGGCTCAATGCGCTCGCAGCTGTACAAGGACGTCGAAGTGGCGAGTGTGGACTCCTTCCAGGGCCGTGAAAAGGATCTGATCATCCTGTCCTGTGTGCGATCCAACGAGAACCAGGGCATTGGTTTCTTGAGCGATCGTCGCCGTTTGAACGTGGCGCTCACGCGTGCCAAGTACGGCGTCATTGTACTTGGCAATCCTCGTGTCTTGGCCAAACAAGAACTCTGGAACAAGCTGTTGAACCACTACCGTGACCACCAATTGGTCGTGGAAGGACCGCTGAACAACCTGCAGGCGTCGTTCATGCAGTTCCCACGGTCCAAGCCATCGAACCGCGAGGGAGTCAGCCGCACCAGTGGGCTGGCTCGCCCACGTGGTGCAGTGCCGCCGCTCGACTCTCGCTTTGATCCCCGCTACGAACAGGGCGGACCTATGGGCCCGCCTGGCACCCAGGGCAGTGGCTTTGGTTTGCCCCCGACGAGCAATGGACCGCACCGTTATGGTGCAGCTGCGGCAGCGGCTGGAGCTCCTGCTGCACCGACTCGTGGTGGCTCGCGTCGGGGCAATTTCCCCAGCGGCATGGGTCCTCTCACGCAGGACGCCATGAGCATGACCCAGGGCTCGATCGGTATGGACGGCCCGTTCACGCAGATGGCCAGCACGCAGTCGTTCAGCCAGCTCTCCTCTGCGGACAAGTTTGGGATGTCGCAGGACAGCTTTGCTTACGACCACGACTTCAAGTCGCAGAACATCCCGATGTCGCAGGATCTGCGTCCGGGTAGCGACTTTTACTGATCCCCGAGCGCGGGACGGACCAAGAACGATTCCGATCAAGGCAAGTCATTGGAACGCAGTGCCAATGATGCACCTGCAGAGCATCGGTTCCCCCTTGTACGGAGGGAAGAATTCGTCGACGTTGAAGCAGCCGAAGAGCTCGCTCGACCTGGACAATTTGCATTGGCTGGAGCCTGCGTCGAATGTCGTCTGACGGCAGGCACTTGGACCTGCCGGACGTCAGAGAGATACAACTGGACCAGGCAGCGAGAAGAAGACGAAAGAACGAGACAATGAGAACCTCCCCATGCTGGTGTTTATGCTCTTCTCTCTTGCAGCGTTGGACTCTGTGAAAATCCAGCCTCGGTTGGCTCTTGGCGCGACCTTCCTGCAACATTCCCCTTCTCGAATGAAAGTGTAGCTTCTCCGTACCTCTAGCCCTAGCTTTTCACTAGGTATACGCTCGTCCTCAAAGCTCAAGAAGCAGAGAACAACCCAAGAAGCCTCATGAGCAAGCCGCTGTATCCCAAGACGCTGCAGGGCCCCAGCAGTAGCAACGCCTTCTACAACCAGGTGAGCTAGCTCTCGCTCTGTCCAAGGCCTTCTCGGGCGCTTGGCGCTCCTTGTCACACTTGTCTGATCGCTGTATCTGCTTTGGTCTTGTCAGCCGAACG
Organism: Elongisporangium undulatum; assembly: GCA_023334555.1. NCBI lineage: Eukaryota > Oomycota > Peronosporomycetes > Pythiales > Pythiaceae > Elongisporangium > Elongisporangium undulatum. Next base: position 7,501 of record JAADVF010000093.1, on the reverse strand, counting down.
ACACGTCCAATGACGAAGCGCTCGCGCGGGAGCTGCAGGCGCAATTTAACCGCGACAACCGCGTCGTACTGGCCCAACCTGTGCCGCCGCAGCTGCCGTACAAGTGCGGCGCCTGTGGTAAGGAGCACATGGTCTGCGGCGCTATGAACGGCGCGCTCTTCCAGTGCATCAACTGTGGCGTGCAGAACCGCATCCTGCTGCAGCCCAATGCCACGATCGTTGTGTACGTGATTACAAAGACACTGAGCTAACGGCGTGTGTTGACTGAGTGTTTGTCTGTTGCTGCAGAGACCAATCGCGCCGTCGCGGTGGCTGGGTGCCCATTCCGATCTTCTGCAGCATCATGTGACCTTCCGTCTGAGCTGTAGCCAGCCCCACGAGGGCTCTCTTTTTATTGTAGCCATTGTTAATGGAACCAACCAGCAGTGGCTGGATCTATTGCGTCAGGCCGATGGACTTTCAATTGTAATGTTTTTCAGCCGTAAAACGTTGGCATTCAAGGCGCTTTAGAGCTAATCGAGGCGGCTGCTTCTCTCGCAGCCTTTGGATACTAATAGTGCTAGTGTCTGTCTACATGCAGAGAGAGCTTAGGAGCTCGTGGAGTTCTTGACGTAGTAGATCGCGGTCTGGAACTCCGTGTCGCAGAACGGGAACGACACGGACGAGCTCGAGGGCGAGAAGAGCGTCTTGCCGGCCGTGTAGGTCACGTAGCAGCCGAGCGAGAAGCACACGATGAGCACCACGAAGGCCGGGATCTTCTCGTACAGGCGGATGGAGCCCCAGAAGTGCTTGAGGTAGAACACGATCGGCAGCAGGATAGAGTTGATGGTGACGCACGAGGCGCCGATGAAGTCCACAAGATCCAGGAAGTGGTCCTCCAGCGCGATGGACAGCAGCACCAGCAGCACCACCACGGCAATGCGCAGCACGATGTACTTGACCACGTTGCCGCCCTGGTACTCCTTGATCTCCTCGTCGTACTCGAGCGACTCCTTCTCAATGTCGGCGATGGACACCACGGAGCTCACGGGCACGCGGATCTTCTGTTCCACCTCGGCATCCACCTGCTTCGGGGTCTCCGAGGCTTCGTACTCCAGCGCCTCGACGTCGTCGAGGTTCTTCTTCTTGTGCATGCCCAGAATCATGCGCTCGAAGTTGTAAAAGGCCGGCGAGATGATCACGGCGAACGCGATCGTGATGTGCAGCTGCATGAACAGGTACGCGATGACGATGCTGCCCCAGTTAGGAGCAAAGCCCAGGGCACTAAGGCCCGTCGTGGCGTCCGGGTAGATCGTGAACAGCAGGTTACCGGAGATCTGGCAGCCGACAGCCGAGTAGCCCAGACTGGCGATGACCAGGAACAGGCACGAGATGAAGGCCACAGTCACACCGACCACGCGAGGCATGCGCGTGGGCTCCGTGTGCTGGCGTTGCAGGGCCGGGATGACCACACCGGCACCGTAGGCGAGCGACAGGTTGCCAAAGGTGGTGGCGACCTGCTTGAACGTGAGGTGGGGCGACGGAGGCGACGGGTGGCCGGCCATGCCGTGGAGCAGCACGGCGACGCCGACGATATCGGCCACGAGCGTTCCCATGCAGCCAGCGAACGCTGCCCCGGCGCCTTCCTTGAGCGTCGGGGTCAGGCACACCGGGAGCACCATGAGAGCCATGAGGCAGATCCACGTGGTGCCGCTGAAGGCACCAGGGAAGAGATTGGAGAGCAGCGTGCCGCCGAGCACCAGGAAGGCGCAGGGCATGAGCAGGCACGTGAGCATCTGCGAGAACAGTACCAGGAAGCGGCCCCAGGCGCCCATGGACCACTCGCCCAGGTCTCCGTAGGTCTTGACGCTGCGAGGCGCGACCAGCATGACCTTGGAGATGGCGATGGCCGAGTACGTGTTGGCGAATGCCATGAAGAGCATGGCGACCACAGCGATGACGGGGCCCGCGCGCGAGAAGTTGGCGGGCATGCCGAGCGTGCCGATGCCGTAGACCGTGCAGAAGAGGTTGAAGGCGATCTTCATGTCCTCGGTCGTGAAGAACGCTTTGCCCATGGTCGATCAAAGGAGACGAACGGACGGCGAGCGCAAGTGGAGAAGGGATACCGGTCGATCGACGGTGCGAGGCGAGTTGGAAAGTGAGTTGTTGCAGGAGCTGTTGGTGTGGATCCAATCCTCAACGACAGCTCCGGCGTTTGCGCAGTCGGGTGATCGTGATTGGGAGGAGGTAATGGACCGCGCATGGTCTATGGCGCCGTGTCATCGATCCCGCAGCGAACACACTTGAATCATGGAGCTCACGTGGCTGCGAGCGCGTAGACCACTGGATGGCTGCGGCCTAACCGCGAGTGCGGAACTGTAGAGCGAGCCATAGCCGCGGCGGTTAATCTTGTTCGTGCGACAGGCTCTCGGATCCTGAGTATTCAACGACCTAGCCCTAGCGCCACACAGAGCATGTAGCGACCTCTGCATGTGCATACAACAAGGCGTTTGTATGGCAATGTATGTAAAGAGTGGGTGTTCGTGCATATGCTTATAGAAAGGGCAAAAAACAGGCACCGGATTCAGAGACGAGACGTGTTTGGTAATTTACGACTGGGATTGGTAAACTACGCCTCGCCCACCGTCTACGGTAATACCCATCCCAGTGCCCATACCCGTCACATGAGCGCATCTCCTCCCCCATCCGGGCGCCTTGGCGCGTGTTGAAGAGCCATAATACCATAGGTTAGGCATCTTTGAGATCTCTGCATGCAAGAAAGCTATGCCGCACGGAAGCAGCGATCGGTATCAGCGATCGATGGCGCATAGATTTCCTTGTTCTGCGTAAATTACGCGCCAAAGGTCACGACGAAGCGATCTTGGGCCAACTGTGTGCGCCTGTCAAATCTCAGGGACCGACCGGATCCGGCCGATCAGACTCGGGGCGACACGCGGCCATTACGGCGCCAATGACACCACACTCTACTACTGAAAACACGGCCCTGCTATTGACACTGCAGTCGGCTATGGGCCGTGCATGGCCTTCTCTTGCAGCCTGCTCGTCAGTCAGTCGTAAGGCGTTTGTTGTTACGCACGGATAATATGGGATCGACTGGACTGGGGATCTATATGCAAGTATGCGATTGGAACCAGACCGACTGCTAAGTGTCTAAGCAAACGATAGTAAATTGAGAGTTATCACAGACAATCAGCTTGGGGGTTCTATACACTTCGATCGTGTATCTAAGAGCTCGTGGTGTTCTTGATGTAGTAGATCGTGCTCTGGAACTCCGTGTCGCAGAACGGGAACGTGACCGACGAGCTAGTGGGCGCGAACAGCGTCTTGCCCGTGTTGTAGGTCACGTAGCAGCCCAGGCAGAAGCAGACCAGCAGAACGATGAACGCCGGGATCTTCTCCACGATGCGGATGGAGCCCCAGAACTGCTTCATGTAGAAGATGATGGGCAGCAAGATAGAGTTGATGGTCAGGCAGGAAGCGCCCACAAAGTCCACGAGGTCCAGGAAGTGGTCCTCCAGAGCGATGGACAGCAGCACCAGCAGCACGATCACGACGATGCGCAGCACGATGTACTTGATGACGTTGGCGCCCTGGTATTCCTTGATCTCCTCGTCGTACTCGAGCGACTCCTTCTCAATGTCGGCGATGGACACCACGGAGCTCACGGGCACGCGGATCTTCTGCTCCACATCGGCGTCAATCTGCTTGGGCGTCTCAGCGACTTCGTAATCCAGAGCCTCGGCATCGTCGGTGATCTTCTTCTTGTGCATTCCAAGAACAAGACGCTCGATGTTGTAGAAGGCCGGGGCGATGACAACCGAGAAGGCAATGGTGATGTGCAGCTGCATGGCCAGGTACGCAATGACGATGCTGCCCCAGTTAGGAGCAAAGCCCAGGGCACTAAGGCCCGTGGTGGCGTCCGGGTAGATCGTGAACAGCAGGTTACCCGAAATCTGGCAGCCGACAGCCGAGTAACCGGTACTGGCGATGATCAGGAACAGGCACGAGATGAAGGCCACAGTCACACCGACCACGCGAGGCATGCGCGTAGGCTCCGTGTGCTGACGCTGGAGCGTGGGGATGATGATACCAGCACCGTAAGCGAGCGACAGGTTGCCGAAGGTGGTGGCGACCTGCTTGAACGTGAGGTGGGGCGACGGGGGAGTCGGGTGGCCGGCCATGCCGTGGAGCAGGACAGCGAGGCCAACGACATCAGCCACAATCGTTCCCAAGCAGCCAGCGAAGGCCGCTCCGGCGCCTTCCTTGAGCGTCGGGGTCAGACAGACCGGGAGGACAGAAATAGCCATGAGGCAGATCCACGTGGTGCCGCTAAAGGCACCCGGGAAGAGGTCGGAGAGCAGCGTGCCGCCGAGCACCAGGAAGGCACAGGGCATGAGCAGACACGTAAGCATGTGGGTCAGCAGCACCACGAAGCGGCCCCAGGGGCCCATGGACCACTCGCCCAGATCGCCGTAGGTCTTGATCGAGCGAGGAGCCACGAGCATGAGCTTGGACATCGAGATGGACGCGTACGTGTTGGCACAGGCCATGAAGAGCATGGCGACGACCGCGATGTACGGTCCGGCGCGCGAGAAGTTGGCGGGCATGCCAAGCGTACCGATGCCGTAGACCGTACAGAAGAGGTTGAAGGAGATCTTGAGATCTTCAGCCGTGAAGAAGCGCTTGAAGACCATGATGCTGCAGTGGCGGAGTACCGGGCAATGGACGGTGGTGGTGACTGGCAAGTTCAAAAGTGAGTTGGCCTAGACTCGGGTCACCAGCCGAAACATCGCGATCCAGTGGGTAACCTTACGGTCGTTTGCGCATTCAATCCCACCAAGTGAAGGCTCTGCACCTGATCCCTGCCCGGTCTCTGCGTGCGCTTGACAACCGCCGCGGGAAACTTGATTGAAAAATCATGCACGCGCAGGCGGCTGATCCGTGCGTGCGACAGACTGGCACACACACACACAGCAGCGCATTTATCTGGTTTGTGAGCTGGCCTCCGTTCCCACGATGTGCACACAGTTGCCCTGTTCTGCACAGACGCACACAGCGATTGCGAATGCGCAACCGCCGGCCGAGCGCTTACACTTCTGGTCCAAGCAAGTCAGCGGTTTGTACTGTAGGCTGTCGCTATGCATGTATGTCCACTGATCGCTGCTTGCAAGCGTATTAACGATGGAGACCAGAAGAATCCGAAGCAATCGCTGTGTCGTTCGGCGTGGATGATAGGACTGATCGCGTCGTAGACGAAGCACTGCATGCATATCGCATGCGGCTGTCGACGGGTAAGTTTCGTCATCTGTGTATTATACGAAATTAATTCCCATGTGCTGGTAATTTACCCGCAAGTTGACGAGGCGCATTCAGGCCCCATCCCGTTCGTCTGTTGTTGACGGTCATTAGCGCATCCTCCCCCATCATTTTGCGGCGTATTGAGTGGTGAACAATATCCACTGCATGTTACATGCATGCAAAGAGAGAGAGCCTCATCGTCTGGACGGCAACGCATCATTCCATTCCTTCTGCATGAGTTCGTTGGTCTTGTTAGAATCAACAATAAAATACCCGTGGAGTGCGTAATTTACATGGTTAAATAAAAACTCGAAACGGCACCAACGCGATCTTGGCCAGAAAGCGTAGGTCGCCGCCCAGAGACCGAGCAATGTCAATGCGATCATCCAACGGCGGCCGCCGCCGAGGGATATGCAGAGAGCGAACGGAAGCCTGATCCACTACTGAAAGGCATCGACGCAGTGCCTTTTGTATGACGAAGCTGGCCACAGCCGAGAATGCGATTTCAACAACAGTTCCTGAACACCTCTCTGATGCACATGAGACTGAATAAACAGACAAATGGAGTATATGGGAACAAGGACATGTCTATTACAACTTCATTTCAGTAGCTCTCTTTCGCTACTTACGGATTATTATACTACGAAGTGATGTAGTTGGGGGAGGGGACGTCTACGAACTGGTGGTGTTCTTGACGTAGTAGATCTCGTTCTGGTACTCAGTATCGCAGAAGGGGAACGTGATGGACGAGCTCGTGGGCGCGAACAGCGTCTTGCCAGTGGTGTAGGTCACGTAGCAGCCCAGGCAGAAGCAGATGACCACGACCAGAATGGCCGGGATCTTCTCGTGCAGGCGGACGGTGCCCCAGAACTTCTTGAGGTAGAAGATGATCGGCAGCAGGATGGAGTTGGTCGTGACGCACGAGGCACCGATGAAGTCCGTCAGGTCCAGAAAGTGATCCTCCAGAGCGATGGACAGCAGCACCAGCAGCACGATCACGACGATGCGCAGCACGATGTACTTGAAGGCGTTGGCGCCCTGGTACTCCTTCAGTTCCTCATCGTACTCGAGCGACTCCTTCTCGATATCGGCGATGGACACCACAGAGGTCGAAGGCACGCGAATCTTCTGCTCCACGTCAGCGTCAATCTGCTTGGGCGTCTCGATAGCGTCGTACTCAAGAATTTCAACGTCTTCAGTCTTCTTCTTGTGCATTCCAAGAACAAGACGCTCGATGTTGTAGAAGGCCGGGGCGATCATGACAGAGAAGGCGATGGTAATGTGCAGCTGCATGGCCAAGTACGCGATGACGATGCTGCCCCAGTTGGGGGCGAAGCCCAGAGCGCTGAGGCCCGTGGTGGCGTCCGGGTAGATCGTGAACAGCAGGTTACCGGAGATCTGACAGCCGACAGCCGAGTAGCCAGAACCAGCCAGCACCAGGAACAGACACGAGATGAACGCGATAGTCACTCCGACCACGCGAGGCATGCGCGTGGGCTCCGTGTGCTGACGCTGGAGCGTGGGAATGACGATACCGGCACCGTAGGCGAGCGACAGGTTTCCAAAGGCCGTAGCCACCTGCTTGAACGTGAGGTGAGGAGTCGGGGGCGAAGGGTGGCCGGCCATACCGTGAAGTACCACAGCCACACCGACGATATCAGCCACGAGCGTTCCCAGACAGCCTGCGAGGGCCGCTCCAGCGCCTTCCTTGAGCGTCGGAGTCAAACAGACAGGGAGAACAGAGATAGCCATGAGGCAGATCCACGTGGTGCCGCTGAAGGCGCCCGGGAAGAGGTCGGAGAGCAGCGTGCCACCCAGCACCAGCAGGGCGCAAGGCATGAGCAGACACGTGAGCATCTGAGACAGCAGCACCAGGAAGCGGCCCCAGCCACCCATGGCCCAGTAGCCGAGATCACCGTAGGTTTTGACTGTACGGGGAGCGACCAGCAGGACCTTGGAGATGGCGATAGACGAGTACGTGTTGGCGAACGCCATCAACACCAAAGCGATCGTAGCGATGACAGGACCGGCACGCGAGAAGTTGGACGGCATACCCAGAGTACCGACACCGTAGACGGTACAGAACAGGTTGAACGCAATTTTGTAATCTTCAATCGTGAAGAAGCGCTTGAGGACCATGGCGGATGCTGTGTGACGGGCTGAGACCGATGTAAAGTGTGGTGGTGGGGGGGGGTGACTGCCT
>JAADVF010000929.1:0-11267 GCA_023334555.1 Elongisporangium undulatum | reverse complement strand
TGCTGAACGCCACAACCGCAGACAACCAAATGGCTGTCGACGCATCGGAGAAACCGGCCATCTCCATGATCGTCGCGCCGTAGTACATGACCGTGTTGATGCCACAGAACTGCTGCAGCGCCTGGAGGAAGCAGCCCAGGATGACTGCACGTCGGATGGTCGGCTCGTTGTACAGGTCCTGCCAGGCCTTCTTGTTGTTCTCGCGAGCTTCACGGGCATGGGTGCTCACATCGTGCTCCACGACGTTGTATTCTGCCTCGACGTTGCTGGTGCCTCTGATTCGGGCCAGTGCAGCGAGTGCTTCTTCGCGTTTGCCCTTGCTGGCGAGGTATCGTGGGCTCTCGGGCAGCATGAGGAAGCCGAAGAACTGGAAGATCGCTGGGACTGCAGCGATACCGAGCATGTAGCGCCAGCCGTCTTGAGTCTCACTCAGTAGCGCTGCGATTACAGCCGCGATGAACTGGCCCCCAGTGACGAAAGCAGTGTTCATCGAGACCAATTGCCCTCGGTTGTGCGAGGGTGCGACCTCGGCGATGTAGAGCGGCACAGTCATGGACGAAAACCCGAGGCCGAGACCGACGATGACACGACCGATGACCAGCACTCCGAAGGAGTTGGCGATGGTGAGGATGATGGAGCCGATGGCAAACAGCACGGACGACAGCAGGATCACGGGCTTGCGGCCGTAGATGTCATTGCAGTAGCTGCTCAGCATCGCACCGACGATGGCTCCACCGATAGCCACGGAGACCACGCTCTCGCTCTGCACGGAGCTCAAGTTGAACACTTCAGGCTTCTTCATCAGCACCAAAGCACCGGAAATGACGCCCTGGACATTCATCAAGCAGAGACACGTGCGTCAGATCATCACGATGGCAAGAAAGAGACAGCGCTATTACCAGTACGACATACCGTGTCGTAGCCGAAGAGGAAGCCGCCGAGGCACGAGTTGAGCATGAGCATAAAGAGGAAGAGCTGGCTGCCCTGCGGGGAGCTGCTACTGGCCTTGGATTTATTGGATGTTGTTGCCATGTTGGAGTCAAATTGGAAAGTGATTGGTCGAGTCCGGTTTCTGCCCAGCAATGCACCAAGCGACGTGTTGCGAAGAGCTGCTGCACCCATTCACGGCTTCCATCGGGAACACGCCAGGCAGAGCAAATGGGCGCGCATCAATGCTGAGACATGTGGCTTCGCTTGATCGGAGCATCCTCTGCAGCTTCAGAACTGAAGAAGCCAAGGCGAATGGGATCTTCAAAACAAGAGATTCTTCTGAGCCACGAGTCCTCTTGGCGGATGGCGACAAAAGACTCTTGAGCGGACGGACGGGCGCGACTGACTGAAGGCGCAGCGTCCGTGTGGCAGTGGAAATACGCAGCAACAAGGGCTATTTATTGCTAGCAGAGCATCGATCATTGCGTTTTCAGCGCTCCATGCCCAAATGGGAGAAAACCATCCACTATTATCCACTATTGATGTAAACAGTAGCACTTGGAGCCATGTATTCGAGAACTCGCAGGCGAGAGTCGACCATAAAACGGACAATTCAGGCGGGCTAGGTCTAGTTGCCTAGATTTAGCGGGTTTTGCCTTCTTTCGGAGGAAGAATTCGGAATCCGGATTCGAACGACACGGCATTTTCCGCACGCGTTCGTGAACCGGAAGCGTGCGAATGACAGGACAAGCAGCCAACGAGCTGCGTGAATGCGTATGCAGGGAGATGCTCTAGACGATTCCGGAGGTATAGGATTCCACTGAGTTCTAGAAGGACAGAGACCAGCTGCATTCACTTCACGCTACTAAATCCATTCATGTTTACTACTACAGTGTTGTGCGGATTGCCGTTGATGCGACTACGCCCTCGACACTGCGATGCGTCTAGGAGTCACTGGAGCACCGTCTGCAACTTCATGCCTGGGCCTTGATTGTCTCATAGCGCTTCTTGTGCTCAAAGATGCGCTGGATCTCCTCCAGCTCAAGGCCCTTGGTCTCTGGAAGGTTCTCGAACAGGTACACGAAGCCCAGCGCTGCGATGCCGGCGTAGAGCCAAAACGCGCCGTAGGTCTGCAGACTGTCGATGATAGACAGGAACGTGTACGACACGATGAGGTTCGCGATCCAGTTGGTAGCCGTGGCCATACTCAGTGCCAAACTGCGCACGTGCAGCGGATAGATCTCGGCATTGATGGTCCAGGGCATGCAACCCATACCGCTGGCAAAGCACGCAATGTACACGAACAGCATGACAACGATGGCGACGCCGGGCGCGCTGCTGTCGCCTGGACAGGACTCATAGTTCCAGGTATCCAAGCAGACTTCCGAATCGACTGCGCTGCCCGGAACGCACGTGTTCCGGGTAATCGAGCCAATGACTTCGCTGCAAAGACCACAGCCGCTGTCAGCGACGCAGCTGAAGCACGTCGAGATGCCGGAGCAGGAACCAACGCCAACCACTTGAACGGACTGCGTGTTGGCGATGTAGAAACTCAATCCGAGTCCAACCAGTGACACTGAAATGCCAATCAGACTGCCCAGCGTCAATAGACGACGGCCGAGACGATCCACCAGGTACAAACCCACAAACGTGAACAGGAAGTTGCTGAACGCGACCACTGCGGAGAGCCAAATGGCTGTCGACGGGTCCGAGAAGCCGGCCATTTCCATGAGCGTTGCACCGTAGTACATGACCGTGTTGATGCCACAGAACTGCTGCAACGCTTGCAGAAAGCAGCCCAGCATGAGAGCGCGCCGTACCGCAACGCTGCTGTGCAGGTCATGCCAAGCTTTCTTGTTGTTCTCGCGTACTTCACGCTCGTGCTCGGCCACGTCCTGCTCCACGAGCTTGAACTCTACTTCCACATCGGGCGTGCCTCGGATCTTGGCCAACGCAGCCATTCCTTCTGTCTTCTTGCCCTTGCTGATGAGGTAGCGAGGGCTTTCGGGCAGCAGAAGAAAGCCCAGAAACTGCGCGATGGCGGGCGCGGCCGCGATGCCGAGCATGTAGCGCCAGCCGTCGTCCGTCTTGCTCAGTAGTGCAGCGATCACAGCTGCGATGAACTGGCCGCCAGTGACGAACGCCGTGTTGACGGAGATCAGTTGCCCGCGGTTGTGAGACGGCGAGACTTCGGCGATGTACAGCGGCACGGTCATGGACGAGAAGCCGAGCCCGAGGCCGATGATGACGCGACCGACGATCAGCGTCGAGAAAGTGTCTGCTATCGCAAGCACGACGGAGCCGGCTGCGAAGAGCATGGATGACAGCAGGATCACGGGCTTGCGGCCGAACACGGAGTTCCCGTAGCTGCTGAGCACTGCGCCGACGATGGCGCCGCCCACAGCGACGGACACGACGCTCTCACTCTGCACGGAGCTCAGATCAAACACGTCGGGCTTCTTGATGAGCACCATGGCGCCTGAAATGACGCCCTACTGGTGGCAAACGCCAGCACGTGAGCGCGTGATCTTGAAAGGATAGCGCAGGAGCGGTAGAGAAAGAGAGCGCGAGCGTACCGTGTCGTAGCCGAACAGAAACCCGCCGAGCGACGAGCAGAGCATGAGGATGTACAGATACAGCTGGCTGCCCTGCGGAGTGTCCTGCGCCACCACCGCCAGCTTGGGCGCGTTGGTGATCAAGATCGGAGCGGTCATGCTTGTCGTCTGAATCGCAAGTGCTGAGCTCTAAAGCTCTTCGGAAGCCACGACAAGCACGAATTTAGTGTCTGACACATAGAATTGGGTAGACAAAAGTAGTGTGGACACACTAATATGTGCTTTGCTGGTCAAACTTCAAGTGGGCACCCAACAATCGACTGGCTGAATGAGATGACGAGCTGTGGCGCCAGCAGCGTGCGCGTGTGATTGGACGGATCCGGGACACACGCAACTCTACTCGGCCTTCTTTTCGTCCTTGGTGCCGCTCTTGGGCATGAGGCGGCGCAGCACGGGCGTGAGCACGACGTAGATCAGGCCCGTGAGCACGGGCAGCACCACGAGCCACATGTAGATGGCGTTCAACAGCGTGAAGCGGAACAGCAGCAGCGTGTTGATCGGGTCCTTCTTCAGGTCCTGCGAACGCACGACGAACAACACACAAGCGCAGTGCGCATTCCCGTTGAGCGCGTCGTGTACAGACATATGGTAAGCAGTCAGTAGTTCATACCTCCGTGAAGACGGCGACAGAGAAGTCGCCGGCGTTGCCAGACGTGTTGCCGCCGAAGAAAGAGTTGCCGTACAGACTGCCGCATGGAATACGATAGGGAAGATGACGTCAGTGTGATCGTTGTTGTGGCCATGGGGACCGCAGCAGCAGAGTACGTACATGAACAGCGGCACGGACGCGATGTTGAGCGGCGTGCACAGGTAGTTGGTGAGCATGGCCGCCACGGGGTTGAGCTTGAACAGGAAGATGAACAGCATCACGGGCAGCGTGGTCAGGCCCGGGATGGGGAAAATACCTAGGAGAGCCATCCTTCTACGGTCAGTACGTGCCACATCGTCTTGCTGCAAGAAGAGTGTTTGCTGTACGCACCGCCAGAGACACCAAAGGCCATGGCCAGAGCAATGCTTTCGGGAGAAGCTACGGACGCGCAGAAGCTCAGTTGTCAGCTACCAACCACATGATTGCATGGGTAGGGAGATGACGGATGCAGACACCACGCGACGTACCTCCAGACTTGAGCAGCTTCACCACGGGGGCCTTCACCTTCTCCTCGAAGAACGCGCTCATGCTGATTGATTCGTCCGTTGGCCACGTAAATCAGAGTCTGTCTCCGGATCGTTCGCTGCTTCGTGCGACCTTTTCGTCCTTCGTGCGACATCCACGTCGTCACGTTTAAATCAGTTGGGTTTTACATTTATATGTAAACTTGTAAACCCAATAATGGTTGTTTGGGTGAATTATATGAAGCCATGTTGTTTGTGTTTTAGGGTCAATGTTATTTTAGGACACGCATTTTGCCGCGCGAATCAATTGGGCCTCGATGACGCTGACGGAGCTGCTGGAGACGCAGGACGATGGGCCAGTGCTGCTGCTGGCGCAGCTACTGACACCTAGTGACCGCCTCCAGATGCTGTCGCTGTGCCGTGCGGTCGTCCACTCGCAGCTGCGGCAGTTCCACTTTGAGCACACGAACTGGGAGCTGCCGGCATCATTTGCTGTCGCGCGGCAGCTCGTGGAGCGATTGACCATGAGCCACTGGATTCGCACGATATCCATGGCCGACCCCAGCTGCGTGCCGCTTCTATCCGCGTTCCCATCGCTGCAGTTTGTGCGCATTGGCCATGCGTCCGTGGGTCAAGCTGCAGCAGCGGAAGGCACAAGCGCGATCCCAAGCGCAGAGCAGACGATGGCGCTAGCAGCACTCCCGCTCGTGGCGCTGGATCTACGGCAGACTGCGATCGCAGACGTGGCCAGTCTCGCGCATCTTCAGAGCCTCCGGCGCTTGGATCTGTCGCGCACGCGCGTCCGCGATATCTCGGCACTGCGCGCTCTGCCCCAGCTCACGCATCTGAACCTGGAAGACACGCTCGTGATTAGCATCGCCTTTGTGTCTGCGATGCCCGGCCTCCTGTCTCTCAACGTCAATCGCACGTCGACGCTGTACGATCTCAGTCCACTGACCCATCTCACGCAGCTGCAGGAGCTGCACTCCAATGGGAAGAAACTCATGGACCTCGCGTTCTTCGATGCATTCGCAGCCACGCTGCGCGTGCTCGAGCTGCGACGCGTGCGCCTCATCACGCTCACTCCTGGGGTCGCAGGCGCAGCCATACTGTCGTCACTCACGCAACTCACGTCCCTGGTGCTGCAGAGATGCACGCTGATCACGACGCTGGAGCCGCTGGCTGGACTCGTGCACCTCCAGCATCTGGACATTTCGGACTCGGAGTTCGCCGATCTGGCTCCGTTGGCATCGCTTGCGGCTCTGGAATCGCTCACCATTGACACCGACGGCGTGCGGGACTTTTCGCCTCTGGCAGAGTTACGCAACCTGCGGCAGCTCACGCAGAACGGCTTTTTGTCGACCGATGAGACCGACGGTGGCGGAGGCAGCAGCAGCGACAGCGTGCTGACCCATTTGCCTCGCCTTGAGACGCTCTGCGGCCCAATGACGCTGCCGGATGAACGCAATGCGCTCCCAGCGCTCACACATCTAGAAGTGGACAACTACTCGGACAAGGAGCTGCCGCTGCACATTCATTCGGCGCCCAATTTGCACACGCTGTTCGCACGCGGCGCCTTTGATCTGTCTTCCCTGCCGCTCTGGGCCCCAAAGCTCACGCAGTTAACGCTCTCGCGAGCAGTGCGCGTCAATTTCGACGCCATCGCGCAGCTCACGCAGCTGGAGCTGCTCAATCTGAGCTTCACGACCTCGAGCAATGCGTCCTCGACCAGCTACGTGTTTCTCCAGCCGCTCAAGCAGCTACGTGATCTGCGACTGTATCAGCATTCCATCCGCGATCTTTCGGTGCTCTCGGGACTCGCAAAGCTGCAAGCGCTGGACCTGGACTCGACCGATGTGGAGGACATTTCGCCTTTGAGTGCGCTCAGCGAGCTGCAGAACCTCGATCTGGCCGATACAAGGGTCACTGACGTGCGCAGTCTGTGCACATTGACCAAGCTACGAGCTGTGTTCCTTCCGCCTTGTGCAGACTGCCAGCCATTGCGGCATGCTCGACTCCCAGCTCTCAAGAAAGTGTGGCATCCGACCGTCAACTGCCTTTGGCACGAGCACCACGCGCCCCAGGACGATGAGTGAGGACCAACTGCATCAGCCAACATGGGACCACATAATTGGCGCACGCATCCTCATTTTGCACTGTCGTGACCCACTCGACGCACCACACGAAACGGTTCTATCAGCTCCATTCGGATATTCCTGATCGACTCCGGACGACTGATGGCGCGGTGGCAGTCGCACGCTTTGATATCAGGATGAGCCGCCTGCCGCGCGGCAACCAACACGTGCCCGACGGCTGGTTCTCTGTCGAGCCGTCCTCACAAACTACGTCTGCGCCTCGCCGCCCTTGGCCGCAGACACTTGCGCCTGGTCGGCGATCCGATGCGCTCGGACTTGCCAAGGTCACCGATCCGCTCGCAGAGCTCACGCCAAAACGCCTACGGCCGTGGAAAAGCAAACGGCCCACGGCACCGGCGCCATCAACAGCGCGATCGGCGAGTGCATTCGTTCGCATCAGTCGCTCCGAATGCGTGGAATTGGCATCACCGCGCAACGGCAAGCTCCAGCAGCTTGCAGAGTCTTCGTCGCCACCTATCGTCACAGAAGAAGATCAGCAGCAAGCGATCCTGGTGGCGACGGCCGCGTTCTCGCCCAGCCGTTCTCTGCGTCTCACGTGTCTTTCTGCCAGTGCCAAGAGGCCCAGACCGCCAGCCAGCAGTAATGAACGCTCCAGGCCTGATGCCAAAGCAGTGCAGACACCTCGTCAGCAGACACCACCGAGCTATCAAGTGCCGCTCCATGAGATCGTGCAGTCTTTTGACGAGCGCGTGGACGCAGCACCCGGGGCCGAGTCCAACCAGTCCGCCATCACCGATCTCTTCCTGGAGGAGTGGCTGCAACGATTCGACTCAGATCGCAAGCTGTACAAGTCCACAGGTGCGCCCAGCCAGCAATTTGTATGCCATCAAATCGCCTCTAAACTCTGTTGATATGTAGTTGTTCACGCGGAGATCGCGTTCGAGGAGCTGTACCGACTCACAGCCAACCTGGCGTTCCCGAACGAGTTCGCGATCAAGTTTGCATGCAAGATTGTAGGTACGCTCTCGCCCTGAGCAACCATAGCTACCTCGGCTCCCATTAATGACTCGGTACACAGACGCGATCGGCCCGCACTTTGGCGTGTATGCGCCGCTCATGCGCGTACTTGCATCAGAGCTGCATCGCTCCATTTACTCGCCGGCTCACGCGCAGCCTGTGCCGTATTTCTCGCTCGTGAATAACCAAAAGCGCTTGGTACTGGGCCTACGACATGAAAAGTAAGCAGGGCTTGCATTCTGCTATTGATTTCAACCGGATGACCCTCTTTTCTCTGCTATAGATCTGCTCGCAAGGACCGGAATGCATTGATGTCGCGTGAGATCGGTAGCGTCCACTCGATGTTCTTGACGTTTCTGGACCGATGTGCGCATGGACTGCTGCAAACCTTGCTTCGGGAATGGTATTCGGTCGCGATCATCCGCAAGAAAGTGAGTTGTAGTCTTTCAGCCTGCCTTTCTGATTGTAATCAGTGGGCTCATGCGGCTTCTTGTCACATCAAGAACTCGAAGAAATACATCGAGTACTACTCGGCCTGGTTCAGCGGCTCGGTCAAGAAGCTGATCCCCAAGATATTCACAGCCTGGAAGCACCACGCGGTTCAGTGCAAGGTCGACAAGATGAAGCAGCAGCTTCAGATGGACAGCGAGAGCCTCGCAGCGCAGCAGCAGCAGATCGATCAACTCGCCATTCAGCGAGATCTCGCGCAGATCGAGAGTCTGGCTGTGTGCAACGATCGAAAGGAAGCTGAAGACATGATCCAGCGTCTGCATCGTAAGATTCAATCTGCGAGCGCGTATCTAGCAGGCAGCGGCGTGCGAGAAGGTATTGTGTGCCAGGAAGGAGTTCTGAGGGCGGAAGCGGTGTCGTATCTCCCACCGCTGGTGCTGGAATCGCTGTTGCGCAGCTTTCACCATCTTGGTTATTTGCAGCAGCTTCACAGCAGTCTGCTGGCTCCTAGCAGTCCAGCACTGCTGCAGAGACGCGGCAGTAATCGCGTTGTTACCCAAGAACCCAAGACGTCGGCAGGCCACAGTTCCCACTTGCAGGATTGTCTGGCTGAGATCATCCGGATTCGTACCCAGTCGGTCTCCAGTCCAGCTGACGAGCTTTCTGTGGACGACTTTACCAGGTTCTTCCAGTTCATGAAGCAACGGATGGAGGCTCCGAGCGCGAACCTGATTTTCACGCCGGCAGTTGACGCTGCTGGCGAAAGCCTGCTGGACCAAACGATGGCCGAATTCGAACAGACTCTGCGTGTGATCCGTACGCAGGATGAACACTACGCTCGGCATTCCAAGCTTTTCAGCGCTCGTGTCCTGGAGAGCCATGAGGTCTCGATCCTGCCGTTCGTCCAGGACAATCCAACCGCAGCGACGTCAGCACTGGACCCAAATCTATCGCTGAGCGATTTGGGCATTATCAACGGTGTCAAGCGCCATGCCATCGCCAACACTGATGCTGTGCATATGAAGCTTCTCAATGGTGAAGAAGGCAGAGCATATCCAGCGTGGCAGTCTTCTGTGCAGTCTTCGACGTCGACCAAGTATTTCGTATCCAACGCAGCTCTGGACAAGCTAGCGATGGTCCGGTCAGAGGATTTCGATCTGTCGCCACGCCATTCACGCGGCTTTGCCGTGCTTTCGCTGGCGCATTTGGCCTCAGAGTACGGATCGCTGCTGTTTTCTCCGACGGACATGAGCGCGTTTACGCACAGCACCTATTTCCTTCAGCCTCCATTGCCCAGCGCTGGAGAGTCGAGCGAGAACAAGCCCACAGCAGTAGCCCAATCGGTCCGGACTGACCAAGGCATGCGCCATCTCATCGCAGCCTACGACATTTGGAACCGCTTATCTGCTCAATTGATTGAAGCCGGGATCGTCCAGTCACGTGGCCTTGTCGAACCAAGAACCAGCATCAGCACCAGCAACACGCTGGATGCGAAAAAGAGACCCTCACGCGACGATAGTTCACGAGTGGAGAAACCGGCAGACGTTCCGACGCTCTTGTCTCGACCAAAGCTTATGTATCAGCTGGAGCCCATGCCTGAGAGCTTGCTTCTCCACCATGGAAGCTCCACGCATGGCCACCACAGCGGTGGGAAGAGCTCGCTGCTTGTGGCTGAGAGCTTCCAGTCGGCGCAGATCCGCAAACTATCGCTCAATGACACGCGCCAACTGACCGAAGAGCTGGCTGGTATCAAGCAAGTCATCGACTCGACCTCGCTGAAAGCGCAAGATTTCGCGATTGCTCGGCAGCAGATCCGAGACTTCCGGTTGTTAGAGTGGGAGCAAGCGAGCGACCTGGCTGGGCAGTTCATGCCCTGCCGTGATGTATCCGCCGCGCCAGTCTTCAGTGCTACGACCAGCCAGGACGATCGCAAACAAGTCTACGAATGCATCTCGTTCGATAACAATGCGATTGGTCGGCTTTTCAGCTTCGAGGACCATCCGGACGAAGAGTTGGCGCTCGTGCGGGCTCATTTGGAGCGCAAGAAGCACGCCATGCGGCACATGTACTCGGCTTATCGTCCAAACATGCAGCATGCTATCAGTTTGGAGGATCTCTGGCATCTGGTCAAGATCCTGCGCTTCCCCAAGGAGACCCACATGCTGCCGGCAATGCGCGATGAAGACGGAGCCGCTACGGGATACGAACAGGTCTTCTCACCAGACGACCTGACGGAGATGCTGCTCCAGCTGTGCAACGAGCAGTTCTTGCCCCAGATCGTGCCGCTGAGCGCCCGGGTCGAACACTTCACGACGCACCATCTGCCGTTTGCGCTCCAGAACCAGAGCATTATCCATGATGTGATGCGCCAGCCGGATGTGAAGCGCGCTCTTCTGGACCATGCGCAAGCGCTACGAACGATCTTCCGTCGGTACTGTGCGTCTCAGCGCGAAGTGGCTGTGGCTGCCTCATCGAAGGGCCATCGTGCACGGCATGGCGCCCTCGGAAACACCAAGTACATGCGTCTGGTGGACTGGCATGCGTTCATTCTGGACTACCACCTGCTGCGAGCGCGCTTCACGGCCGACTATGCTACCAAGGTGTTCCGAGACGCCCAGGAAGCGGATTCGGGCGAGGAGGAACTGCTGGAGATGATCTACAGCGAGTTCTGCGAAGCCATCGTGGGTCTGTCGGCCTGCTTCTTCCCGGACCCGTTCTTGAAGAGCTCGTCCAAGGTGAATCAGTTCATCCGGCGCTATCTCCCGGTCTCTCCGGACGAAGTGCGGGATCACAATTAGTAGTAGTTACGCTGCCTCACATGATAGATAACCTAGTAGCCACCAAGAAGCCACATACACGAAGCCATTGCCTGCGTTTGCAAGCATATTCCCGTGCTTCCCTCTCCAGAGTGAGCCGTGGATGGCCTAGCCGACGGCATCCAAGTGCTGAACCGAGGTGAGAGGCCACGCCTGATTGTTGGCGGCGGTTGGAGGGTAGTTGTCCTTAACTGAGTGCGACCGAAGCTTGGTTGAGCGTTCAGATCCAC
>JAADVF010000928.1:0-11293 GCA_023334555.1 Elongisporangium undulatum | reverse complement strand
TCGTTCAAGACTGAAAACTGACACCTATCATTTATGCACATTTACGATTAAAACGGTACCATTCAATTGAAAAAACATGTAATTTTGACTGCGCAATGATGAGAAGTGTAAATCGACCTTGACTTTTTTTACCCACTGTACTACTCCGGTAGGACGCGTATAATCCGGATAGCTTTGGATTTATTACCACGCATGCTCCCAGATCAAGCTTGAAGAAAGTATACATGCGTTACGAACCTCCTGTTACCAGTGATATCTCACGCTTTAACTTTCTTGGTGGCCGGAGAAGACGTACCGTTGGTGTCGACTTGTTTCCGCTTGCTGTTCGAATCAGATGGCGGCGGCACTGTCACCAGCAGCTCCATGTCGTCATCGTCGCTCATGTCCTCATCCTGCTTGCTCTCCTGGGCCGCGGCAGCGTCAGCCTTAAGCTTTTCCACGTCGCCGCCCAGCGCGAACAGCTCGGTGGCCTCCTCGCCAAATTCGGCCTCATCACGGTGCAAAACGCGAATGGTGCAGCGAAAGTCCTGCGAAAAGTCTTCGATCGAGAGCATCGTGTCATGGTGGACTCCCTTGCCCGGCAGGTCCGAGAGCTTCTTGGCCAAATTCACCTGCAGACTCTCCTCGGCGTCCTCGCCTTCTTCGTAGATCGTGTTGGCGCCAATGGACACGGTTGGTTCATTCACGCCGAGCTTCTTCTTCAGCACCTTATCCACGAGATCGCGCAAGTACGTGTGCTTGGTGTCCAGCGCCAGCTCCAGGATCTGCTTGTTGCACACGAAGCACTTTGGGTTGGGCTTCTGGAGCGCGATAGGGTTCAGTAGCACGCCACGTGCATCCCAGTGGCGGTTACAGAACGTGTATTTGCAAGTCTCGCCAACGGACTCGGGCGAGCGCAGGATCTTGAAGGCTTCCAGCACTTGGAGCCCCGCCACGATGGCGTTGGTCGTGGCGATAGCAGGAATGATGTTACCTGCAATGCCCTTGCAACTGTAGAGCGACTCCGTGGTGATCCCGAACACCGAAGCGCGCAGGTTGGCAGCCGCAGTGACGAATTCCATGGCGATCGCATCGTCCTTGTCGAATTCGTAGCTTCCGAGATGGGAGCGCGACTGTTCAGTGTTCAGCATGCGTGCAATGCAGGACATGAACCGCTTGGCACATTCCGCAATCGTCCACACATCACGGTCGTTCCAGACCTTGGCTTGCGTGGTCTTCTCGGTGTCATCAAGCGAGATCTCCTGGACGTACGTGGCACCAAGGATCTCCTCCAGCACGATGGGCTTGGGCGCCTTGGACGCCGTCTTGTACACTTTCATCTCCAGTTTCTTTTTGATCTCGAGGTCGAACAGACCGCGGAACACATTGCGCGCGTATTCCGCGATGGTCGGTCCGTCAAACGTCATGTCAGCTGCTCGCGTGACCAGCGGCATGAACACCGAGGGTTCCTCGTTGCTCGGGTCTTCCCACAGCATCGAGTCCTCCATCTTGGCGAACAGCAGCTTGTAACACTCCTTGGCCCAGACGATGCAGTGCACCATCTTGTCCGGCGTGCTGCGGATCGTGCAGATCGGGTACACCTTCTGGGTCACCTTGTCCGTGCACTCGTAGCATTCCGTCTCGCCCTTCTTGATGACCGAGACCTGACCGAGGTAGCCTGTGGTGCCGCTCTCGACCAGTGGTCGGTCCGTGGCCAGACACAGGCGGTTCACGTGCTTGCGCGCGTCCACATTGTCCAGCGCGTTCAGTACGAGCGCAAATTGCTGGAAGTAGTCCATGCCGAACTGGCTGGCCTTGATGTTCCCATGGAACGCCGAGATGTTGGCCTTGGGGTTGAACTGCAGCGCGATCTCCTTGGCCACGAGTGCCTTGGGTTGACCCACGTGCTGTGAGCGGAATAGGAACTGGCGGTTCAAGTTGGACACATCGATCGTATCCAGATCAATCACATGGATGTTCACGAAGCCACTGAGCACCAAGTTCTTCAGCAGCTCGCAGCCTATTGCACCGCAAGCGGCACATACTGCATCAGTACATACAGCTCATGGGATAAACGATATCACAACGCACCAATGCCGCCAGCGCCAACCACCAGGATTTTGGAGTCCTGCACGCGCTTCCTCAGATCGTCACCCTGGAAACCGATCGCGCAACCACACAAGCAATCCACAGCCACGGGTCAGTCTTCCAGCCTCTTGTTCTATCCACTAACCCTCGTCCCCCACGACCGCAGGGCTTCTGGGTGGCTCACCAACGCCTTCGCCAGTCCGTCGCGTCCGCTCGCCATGTTTGCTTCACTCTGTTGCTGCTGGTTCTGTAGAACGCCAAAGCGCGGGTAAAACCGAGTGGGGACCGGCATACCGATACCATACCGGTTTGTTAGAAAAACCGGTTAGATTTGCCGTCAAAGTTACCGGCCGCGGGAAGAACAAACGCTTGGTTAAGTTGTTGAAAAAGGGCCAGTTGGGTGTGAGCTCCACCACCGTCGAGCTCCGCTTCCCTCGCTTCCTGATTGACGCGAGCGGAATTGGCGGACTGTTCTCTCCTCTCCTCTGCGCGACCGCCTCCCCTCCCCTCCGCCCCCTTCCTCTCCTCCTCCCCTCCCCTCCTCCTCCGTTGCGGCTGAGAGAGATGGAAAGCCAACGCGACGCGCTCGTGGAGGTCATCCGCGCGATCATCGGGCCCAGCGACAAGGCGCTGTCCAAGGAGCGCATCCTGGCGCTGCTCACGGCGGCCGGCAACGATCCGAACAAGGCCGTGGACCTGTACTTCCAGGCCGAGGCTGCCAACGGCGCGCAGCTGCGCGCCAACGACGTCGAGGGCGCTGCGGATGACGAGCAGGACGCGTGGTCCCCCAAGGCGCGCGAGTTGAACGATCTTCTAGGCGGCGATGTGGCCAAGGACGTGATCCTGACGCTGCTCCAACGCACGAACGACAATCTCCAGAAGGCGGTCGAGATCTATTTCGCAGAGAACGGCGGCGACGCGGCCGCCGAGTTTGATGAATCCGACGATGAAGACGACAAGCCAGCGGACGGCAACCATAACGAGCTGTTCCCGGCGCCCGAACGTTCGCTCACCCCCTCGCCGTCATCAGCTGCGATGCCGCAGACGCCCTCGGAGTTGATGCCGATCGCAGGTCATCCGCTGGTGCCGCTGGTGGCGCCGAGTCCTCCGGCCGCAGAGGCCGATGCGGCGGCTCCTCCTGCGCCCACGGAACTCTCCGAGACGGATTCGCTGGCTGCGCATGGCATGTACGAAGTGACCGTGGGCGACGCGAGCCTCAAGTGGCAGATCGGCAGCGTCTTTGGCCGCGCCGTCGTGCAATGGGTGGACCCTACCGGTCCGGCGGCTCGCGCCGGCATCCACAAGTCGGACGTGCTGCTGGCGTTTGGCGACAGCGTCGTGAACGACAAGAACTGCGCCAGTATCGTGCAGGTCCTGGCGGGCGAGGTAAGTGCATGGACACGCAGCAGCGCATGATAGCGACAGAGAAGGCTAAATGATGATGTGCACTGCCTTACAGAGCGTCCCAGTGCCCTCCAAGCTGCGCTTCCGTCGCGCGCCCGACCAGAATGGAACTCCCAAGCCAGTGAGCGTGAACGGATCTGCCTCGCAGGATCTAGTCAAAGCGAACGGCGAGAAGCCATCGGCGGCGCTGGACGAAGACGGCGACGTGGTGATGGCGTCACAGGAGGAACCAGAGCAGCAGCAGCCGGTGTCGTTATCGTCGTCTGGCCCCAAGCCAGACCCGAAGTACGGCCTCCAGATCCTGTGCCACTCGGTCAACTCCATGGTCGAGACGGTCGTGGACCCGGCCGTGGAGCTCAAGTCGATCGTGGACTTGCTGTTGCTATCCGAGTTCAACATGGATCGCGCCGTGAACACGTTCTTGAACGAAGCCCGCGTCATCAGCGACTTTCGACGAATCGTGGGCTACGACTGGGACCTATCAAGCTCTGCGAAGGTGCTGGGCAGCGAGCCGTACGCAGCCACGATCCCCGCTGGGCCTCTGGGTCTCACTGTCGAGAACATTCTCGAGGTACGACCGTTGATTGGTCTCTATCTGTTGCTTGAGCTTGGTCACCAATCGTTTGTCTTCTGATAGAGAACGATCGTGGTGGACATCAAGATGGGCGGCGCCGCTGAACGCGCGTCCGTCAAGCGCTCCAGTTGGCTCGTGGGCCTGAACGGCGTGCCCATCACGAACCTGACGCACAAGGAAACGCTGCGTATGATCGAGTCGGCTGCTCGCCCCTTGGAACTGCAGCTGGTGATTGTGCCGCAGGAATCGTACAAGTTCCTTCGGAAGCAACTGGCCATGAACATTCGCCAGCCCAAGACGGAGCGGCCGATCCCCGAGCAGGACCGCATGTCGTTCCGCGTGTTCCAGCTCAAGATCCATCAGGCCGTGCTGGCGTTCCCCAAGGTCGTGACCATGGCTCTGTTCCAGTACTTGAGCGCTGAAGAGTACCACCCACCGACGCTGGATGCTGCGTATGAGAACCCGCTGGACCGATTGCTGCCACCTGCTGATGAGCTGGATCACATTCTGCTGCAGGAAACGCAGCAACTGGAGGAAGAAGTGACTGGAGAAATGGGCGCGGAACGCCGCTTCCTGCTGAACCTGTTTGCCACGATCCACGAATACGACGACAAGGGCGAGAGCACAGTCATCCGCACGATCCAGTTTTTGGGCTGGCTCGCTACTCGTTGCGCGGCCATGCAGCAGTATGCCAATGCCAAGGGTGACGTTAACACGACCGTGCGCCCGACGTTCGGGCACACGCGTGACACGTACGCCCAGCGCTACAACATGCTTCTGTGTGTGGTCGTGCATGTGCTGGAAAGCCTTTCGATCATTGAGAACCACGCGACGTGGGATGTCATGGTGAATGCGCTCAAGATGGTGATCCGCTCGATCACAGACGAAGATATCAGCCAGCTCATCGTGCCGATGTTTGCTCGGCACAGTGTGAGTCCCAGCCCGACGGCCCGCATCGTACCGATCGCGTTGTTGCCCATGGTGTACCCGCGCGTGTATGCGGATGTGCCGGTGCAGCTTCGTGGCATGCTGGACCGAATGTGTAGCGATGATAATCCACTGGTGCGACGTGCGATCACGTCCATCATTGGCGACTTGGCCAATGCGGCCGGCAAGCCTGCGGCCGCCTGGACTGTGCAGCTATTAGAGAAGGCGACGGCAGACAGCCATGATATCGTGCGCATCTTTGCGGTCAAGGGCTGCATCCAGTTGGCTGTGAACCTGCGTCTTATTCTGGAATCCAGCCCAGCGGCGTCCAAGGAAGAAGTGGAGCAGTCGCTGCGTCTGATCTATCTGCAAATGGTGCCCATGGTGAACACATACACGTCCGATTCGTCCTGGCAGGTGCGTCTAGAGACTGCCAAGACGCTCGCAGCCTTTTGCCGTGCGTTTGGCCCGGAGTACTCGGATGTGTTTGTGGACCACTTCGTGTCCATGGTGCGCGATCCCACTGTGGAGGTCCGGAGAGCGTGCGCCGAGGGATCATTCGAGATTAGCGATGCGTTGATGCGCCTCGCCTTCAAACGTTCGACTGTTGCGACCCCCGAAGGCGCTGTGATGTCTGAAGAAGAACTCGCGGCTGCATATGACCAAATGTCCTGGCCTGGCTCCAAGGACGAGCTCATCGTGGCTGCGCAGACCAAGATTGTTCGCTCCGTGCTGCCGGCCACGTTTGGCCTGTCGACCGACGTCTCAGTGGCTGTTCGACTGGCGCTGGCCCGATCCGTGGGCAAGTCCTTGAAGCTGATCGGCGGCCAGAACTATGAAGATCTGGTGCCGATCTTTGTGCAGTTTCTGGACGATAGTCAGGACGCTACGGTGCGCGCATCGCTCCTCGAGGAGATGGCGCGTTACTGCGATAGCTCGTCGGAGACTGTGTCTGCCATGATCTTTCCGGCCATCCAAGCGCTCATGACGTCGGCGCAATGGCGCGTGCGGGTGAAGTTTGTCGAGTGTGTAGCTGCCTGGGGCGAGCGCGTGGACGGCACGGCGGTGCCCTCGGTGTTTGCGAACGCCTGCCTGGAGCTGCTGACGGACTCAGTCCACGATGTGCGCGCTGCTGTCTGCCGCACTCTGCCCATTCTGGTGAAATCATTAGGTAGTGATTGGCTGTCGGAGCACGCCGTGCCCAAGATCTCGGCATGCCTGCAGTCCACGTTCCACGGCCGACTGACGGGTCTCCAGGCGCTCGAAGTGCTGGCAACGGAGCTCCAGAAGATTGATAAGTTAGCCGACGTGATCGAGACTGTCGTGGAGGAGAGCACATCCAAGACTGCGAACCTGCGCTTCCGCGCGCTGCGCACGCTGGGGCTGTTGGTGCCGCTACTGAACGACCAGAACACGACGACCAGCACATTAGAGATTGTCCGCCAGCTCACGCGTGAAGAGACCGAGACGGACGCCGATGTCCGCGAGACGGCGCTGGCCACGCAGGCGCTGCTGGAGGCCCAGCTGAGCTGAAGCAAACTGTAGCCATCTTGCCAACCAACGGTGTCCGTCCGTCGTATCCTTCCCGTGTTCGAGTACATTTTCCAACTGCCAACGCGTAACCTAACCGAAAACAACAATTTCTGTTAATAACGATGCAACATTACAGTTATGCAATTAACCTGAGCCTGAAAGGATAAATTTCGGAAATTTACGAAACTGAAACGAAAAAACTGGAACTTGCGTCCGTCCATCATCAAACGGCCAGCTGGTTCTGGATTCAGGATAGGGGCTGGGTTCACGAAATCTGACAAAACAGGATGATAAGACGAGTTAAAATGGACCAACTAGAATTTCTGGAAATTATGTCCGTGACCGAGTCTTTTGGCTATATATCCCGGTTCTGTCGCAAACTTCAAGCACATCCTGCTCAGGGAAGAAGCCACTGATTTAACCTTGCGGTACGTCACTGGGCAGATCCCTCGAGGTTTTTCATGGCCTGTCACACGTCGCAGGTATTTTTTTTGTGAGGTGGCCGCGGGCAGCCATTCACAGACCCAGATCAGCCTCTTGAAGCACAGGTCCAAGCTTCTCCCAGCATGAAGAGGCCCGTGGTGAAGAAACCAGTGGCCAAGGCGCCCGTGGTGGACGACGTGGTCGATACGCCCGCCGAGCTCGTGGACGAGCTGCGCGACCAGCGCGAGGAGCGCGATGAGCGCATGGCTACGAACCTCGGTCGCAAGGCCGAGCTCGTGAAGCTGTCCAAGGTCGAGGGCAAATGGGGCGCCTACCGCGCGTTCTGCCAGTTCCGTCTCGGCTACTTTGCATTCCTGGTGCTCATGGTCATCCTCATGTTCTCCTTCACGTTCTTGATGGAGATCTTCTTCACGATCTTCCTGCCCAGCGCCCGCTCGGCCCCGCACTACACGGAACGCGCTATCATTTTGCTGGCCGTGCTGCCGTTTGCGCTCATCCTGCTGTCCTACACGTTCGAGGAGGCCAGCCGTCTGTTCCTCGACGCCATCGACAAGAGCGAGGGCTCTCTGAGCAAGTTCCGCCTGGCGCTCACGGTCGTGATCCACTTCCTGCGCCACCGCAATGAGATGCCGGACGACCGTCTGCACAGGCGGCTCAACAAAGCCTACGGTGGCCTGAACGAGGACGCCGCTGCCTGGCAGCGTGTCAAGGACGGCTGCATCAACCTCCCGCGCATGTTCCTGAGCCTGTTCAGTGACGATCCGTTCGATGACAAGGACAAGGAGACGGAAGACGCCGTGCGCGACGAGCTGGAGCAGGAGTTCCAGGAAGGCCAGGAGAAGGGCATGACGCTGTGGCAAAAGCCATCAGAGGGCACGGCCAAGTCCCGCTGGAAGAAGGCCATCGGCGCGGCTAAGACGAGCGTGATCTTCGGCCGCACGCGCTTCGACGGCCCACCGCTTGACTTTTCGACGCTCGTGATCGTCGACATCTTCTGCCCGTTCCTGTTCGAGGTCGTGACCATCTGGACCTTCATCATCTCGCTATTGAGCACGCTGTCGCCCATGACTGCCTTCCTGGACTACATCCAGACGGGCTTTTACACACTGGCCTTCTACCTCTTTGTCTGGATGGTCTGCCACTTCTGGAGCTCGCGCAACCGCAAGATGCGCGAGTTCGTGAGCAACTACCGTCGCCGCCGCCGCGAGCTCAAGCGCGCGCTGCAGGACATTGAGAACGAGCGCAAGTCCGAGCAGCTCTGGCTCGTGGACATCGGCTTCCGCGCTTACGAATACTTCACGTCGCTGTTCTTCACGCTCGTGCGGCTCGTGGGCGGCGCCTGCTGCAAGAAGACGATCGAGAAGGAGGTCGCCAAGGAGGAGCTGAAGCCGCTGGCGGCCAGCCCTAGCGTCTCGTACTCGACCTCGGGCAACAAGACCAAGGCCGAAGACGCCAACGAGACCGAGGAGGCTGTGGAGGGCCGCAACACCATCCAGGACCTCAAGAGCCGCGTGTCGAGCTGGAACCCGTGGACCAAGTTCTCCTACAGCCGTCGGCTGTGGATCCTCATCCCGGTCGTGCTGGTCAGCGCCATCATTTCGTTCTCGGCCTTCTACGTGGGCTGGGCCATCATGGGTCTGTGCCTCATCCTCATGGCGTACACGATCCAGGGCCGCTTCCCGCAGATCTTCGGTACGGCCTTCCGCGCCTTCATCACGTCGTTCGTGATCCTGTCGTACATCTTCTTCTCGTCCACGTGGGCCGTCGGCACGTTCGTTCACGGCGGCGACTTCTTCGTGTACCCGCCGGTCAACACCGAGTGGAACCCCAAGATGGAGGCGGCCGTGTCGCTCGACACCATCACGACCACGCTCAACTCATCGGCGCTGACCAACGTGTCGTCAGCCCACACGTGGGGCGCGTTCGCGCAATACCCAGTGTGCACGCTGCAGCTGGGCACGCTCGGCATCTTGGACTTTGCGCTCATCGCCGACGCCATCTACGGCTACAACACGTCGGTGCAGATGGAGGCGTTTGCCCAGCGCTTCAACGGTACAGAGCTCGGCGACTGGGAGTACGTCACGCGCAACAACGAGACCACGAGCCACCAGGTCTGGGCCGAGCTCTACTTCCCGACCATCAACATGACGGTCATCGCCGTGCGCGGCACGGCCTCGGCTACCGATGCGCTCGAGGACCTGCACTTCTGGTTCGGCGTGAGCATCATGCAGGCCGTGAACGTCTTCGTGCCGTTCCTGAAGCAGTTGCCCACGACGTTCGTGGTGCAGATGCTGTCTATGAGTCTGCTGAATCACATCATGCCGCCGCCAGTGTACACGGAGCTCGTGGACCACGTCACGGAGCTCAAGAAGCGCGTGGGCGACAACCTCGTGATCACGGGCCACTCGCTCGGCGGTGCCATGGCCGGCATGGTGGGCGCCAAGACCAAGACCCCGGCCGTTTCGTTCTCGGGCCCCGGCCTCACGTACACGCGGGGCCGCTTCGACATTAGCCCCGAGGACATTCGCGACTACGTGCTGACCATCAAGCCGCGAGGCGATCTCGTGCCGCAGGTGGACGAGCTGGGCGGCATGGTGCAGGAGATCGAGTGCCGCCGCACGAACCCGCTGGCGTGCCACAGCACGGTCACGCACATGTGCGAGCTGTACGCTTCCTGCGGCGACAAGCGCAACCGCGACTGGTCCTACGCCACGGAGTGTGAGACCTACGTCCAGGGCACGCCCATCCAGTAAGTAGGCACACATGGCCCTCAGAGACAGCGATGATATACCCTGGGTATATCATCGCTGTCTCTGAGGGTGTCTAGGGGTACGCTAGATGCTCTTAAATGCGGAGGAAGAGCGGACTAGAGAGAGCCTATTGCAAAATTCATTAATGGTCATTGCGAAGCATGGAATGCAACTTTCCAGTCACCTCCTTCAACTGTGCTGCATGTGGCGAACCGTTCTCGTCGAACGTCAGCGCATTGAATTCGTCGCACAGGATCTCCTCGTCCAAACTCTTCAGAAATATCCACTTCTCCACATTCGTCACCACGGCATAAACCTCGTGGCTGTGATCCAGATCTGCAGCAACCTCACAACCAAGCAAAGCTTGCGCCATTCCTTGCTTGAACTTTTCTTCTTTGGCTTCCACGATGCAGACACGCTTGTTACCTCGCATTAGGACGAACTCGAAGTGTCCATGAGCATCAATATGGTTACCATCCAAGTTCTCTTCGATGAAAATCTTGACGTCAGGCAGAAGCTGAACAACAGCCCACAAGATTGGAGCAATCACGTGAAGGGGCTTCGCTTCGTTGTCCTTCACATCGATCAACGTCCATTCGAAGCACTTCATAATCCACGTCAGAACTTTCGACAGCACTTCCAAATCATTGGCAGGAATTGGACGTATCGCTTCGACGTACTTCACCCGGTCGTCATCGAACACTGGGCCAACAGCAGTCCATCTAGATGATGAATATGGAGTGGTAAATCCGTCCTCATTTGTCCGCGCCTTTTTCTTGTTGTTCCTGGCGAGAATACTGTTGATCTTGTTCCAACGTTCCAATCGATGGGGATGCGGGGCAGAGGACAGATCGACTTGATCAATGGATGCAGATTCCCGATCACCGCTCGCAACACCAGCCGCAGCTTCTGGGAGTTCCACCAGCATGTGAATCTCTTTGTCTCCAGGCTCAAACTCCTTTTTGAAGTAATCATCGTCATCGAGCTTCCAGTTGGGAATCATCTTCACATACGGATACTCCTCGTCTTCTTGGCGTCCTCGTTTCAAGAAGTCCTCGAATGTGTCATCGCTCTTCAGCCACTCGTCGTTCTCGCCTTCCGTCTCCCGCGCCAAGTACAGCGTCAATGCGCTTGACGGAAACGAGAAGCGCTCGTGGTATCATTGATCGTCAAATATGGCCTTCTGTAGCGCGCTCACTGTCGCATCACGTGCGATCTTCACGGGAAACACAGTTCCCTCGCCATACACCGCGCACTCCAGCTCCACCTGCTCCGTCATGTTTCTCCTCTCCAGAAAGTTCGAGACTGAGAAATTCACCCACTTGCTCGTTCTCAATTCATACCAGCACCCTCTATAAAAGATTCTCTATATAAGATTACATCTACGAACCTTATAGAAGCCCCAACTGATATAGATCCCCGTACGTCAGTCGCGGATGTCACTCTTTCTATAACAGCCATTTATAGCAGGACGAGCCGGCTCGGGCCCGGCTACGCCGAGCCAAGCCGGTTCGTACTCTCTCCGCTATCGCGTCGTTCGTACCGTCCACTCGCTAACACTCGTGGCTAGCGCGCTTCGCGCGCCTACAGCTCG
>JAADVF010000927.1:0-11300 GCA_023334555.1 Elongisporangium undulatum | reverse complement strand
CTCAAGTTTCAGGCCCAGCGGCTGCGGCCAGCGCTCGAGCTGCTGGCGCGCATCCCGTCCTCTCTCGATCCTTCCGAAGCCAGCGAGCCCATCCAAGTGCTGGATCTGGGCGCCGGGACCTGCAACATGGCGCCTGCGTTCATGTACGTCAACTGTATCCATCTAGACAATGCGACCCATCAGCTCACACTAAGGCTGTTGATATGTGCAGGAAACGCTGGCCCAAAGCGCAGATCACGTTCGTGGACTCGTCAGGCTCGATGCTGGAACAGGCCAAAGCCGAACACGCTGCCAACAGTGCGCTCAATGCCAGCGCCTTTCGCTACGTCCAGGACAGCTTCGAGACCTTCGAGCCTGAGTCGCAAGTGGACGTCATCTATTCGAATGCAGCGCTGCATTGGGTGAACGTCGAACGCCAGGCGGCGCTGCTGCCCAAGCTCATGTCGTTCCTCAAGCCTGGCGGCGTGCTGGCCTTCCAGATCCCGGACACGCGTCTCCAGCCCAGTCACCAGCTCATGATCGAAGCCGCCAAGCAGCTCGATCTCCAGGACCAGATCTCTGGTGTGCGCTGGGTGACTTGTGATCGAGACCCGTCGTTCTACTACGACCTGTTCCAGACCATGGACCCAGCTATCGAGCTGGACATGTGGAGCACGACCTACGCGCAGGTGCTGGAAGGAGAGAACCCTGTGGCTGATTTCACCAGCTCCACTGGACTCGGCGTGTACCTGGAGGCTTTAGGAGGTCGCTCTGCGCCATTAGCACTCGATTTCGAGCGCAAATACCGGGAGCTGATCGCGCAGGCCTACCCAAAGGAACGTGACGGCCGCACGATCTTCAATTTCAAGCGCTTCTTCCTCATCGCCGTTAAGCCTGAAGCCTAGACGATCCATATATATGACCATACATTTACATCGCTATTGTACCTGTCCATTTATTCCGTTGCGCAGTCATATTGTTTCTACAACGCCACGATTCCTAGTGCATCCAAGACTTGAGCCACAGGAATCGTATTGGGCACCACAACCAGCAGTTCGCTCGATTGCTCTGGGTCGCCATGATCCATGTCGCTCAGTGGGAAAACGTGCAGCGCCGTGGCGTCCATGATATTCTCGCAAATGCGCAGCAACGAGTAGACTCTCTTGCCTGCTCTCCACTGCAGTCCGCAGCGGCGTCGCGTCGCTGAGGCACACCCCGTTCCATCGCGCATTCGCAGGAACACACGCTCGACAATCGCCATAGGCGGTTCCCCTGTTATTAGCACTCGGACGTCCGTCCATTTGCTTCGCTGCTGGGCTGCAGGTAAATCCAGCCTTACGTCGCGCAACAAGATTCCACTGCTACTTGCAATGGGTTCCTGATCGGGCACTGACTCAGTTACGCACGGAACTGCTTCCCTGCCCTCTTGCCAATCAATGCAGATGCCATATCTTCGTGCCGCCGTCGTTGCTCCGCCTTCGACTGGTGGGATCGGTTTGGAATTCTTCTTTATGAACCTGCAGATCGGATCATACAGCTGCGAGTCTAGGCCGTACTTGATGCGATCGGCATGGTCTTCCTGCACAGCCTTTGTATCAAACAAATGCCGCGCAATTCGCACCAATTCGGTCTCCGAAAGCGTCCGGTGGAAGTGATGCAGCGACTCTGGATCGGCCATTTCGATCTCCAGCATGAGCTCTCCATCCCAAATCTCCTGGATGCGGACACTGTAAAATACACTGTCGATGCTGGCAATACAGCGGTGATCCAGTCCGCTCAAGCGCCTTGAGACAGACATGTCTAGTGCAGTCTCTGAAGCGTGGTGCTCCGAATCAGTCGTCTCGTTGCTCACCTGATCCATGCTGGCTGATCCATCGAAGCTGGTAAGCGCCAGTGGCTTGTAGTTTACAACCAAAGCGATGACTTCATGGCCCCCAGAGGAACAAACGCTCAGCTGAAGCTTCTCCAGCAGCGGTTCCAGTAGCTCTTCGTGGATACCAAGCAGTTGGGTCTCACTGGTCCCCGGCGCCTGGTTGTGAATACTCTCCCCGGGGCGATAGCTGCCCAAGTGTGGGCACAGAGCAGTCAGCATGTGATTATCCACCTTGACAGAGGCTTCAGCGTTCTCGTCCAGCTCTGGGCACTCGAGAACAGCCGCGTGGATCTCCAGCCACCACAATTCGGACGTTGCGGGCGCATACACTTCGTTGATCACCACGTCCACAAGCAGCAGCTCGGCGACTTCAGCGTCGGCTTGCTGGATATACCGAGTGCCGCGATAGATTGTCAGCTCGCGCTTCTGGCCCTGCTCGCTCGTATTGCTGGGCGCCGGGATCTCCGCCAGGATGATGTGTCCGTTCTTGTAGCCCACGTGCAGCTGCAGAAACAACAGCTCGGCCAGCTCCTGGAACCGCTCCAGCTTCCTGCTGGCGTACGTGGCCGTGTATTTCTCATAGTCTGGCACCAGCCGCTTGATATCGCGCATGTGCAGGGTCAGATGGTCGTCCTGCGCCGTCCAGGCCTCGTACACGATGTAGTGGATCAACAGGTCGTCTTGATCCACGCCGTCAGCCTCATTTCTTTGCGGCAGTCGGTTGTCTTCGAACAGGATCTGGACCAGCAGATACTGTCCGTTGACCTGGCGCGTGCCGTTGAACAGCGGTGTGGAGCGTGCCAAGATGCCAGGGATCCCGCCATCGTCCGCCAACGTGTGATACTTCAATGCACTGCTGCTCAACACAGCCTCCATCTGCTGCCTTTGAGCGCCGAGTTCGCGAGTCAGTCGCTCGGCCTCCAGCTGTGCGATCCGCATGTGATGTTCAGCCGTCAAGACGCGCGTGTGGAGCGCCTCCAGCTTGTGCCGCAGGGCCTCCTTTCCGAGTGTGCGCACGACGCTTTGCACTCGACTCTGCAACTCGCTGCGCCGGTGGTCTGTGATCAGCTTCTGGGTCTCTGCATGCACCTGCTCCAGCACAATCTGCTTGTGGATCCGCTCGCGCTCCAGCTCGGTCTGAACCTCGACCAGCTCGTCCGAAGTGGCTTTGAACGCAGTCTTGGTCTCACGTAGTTGAAGCACCACGAGCTCTCGGGCTTCTTGCTCCAGCTTTAACTTGGCCTCCAGCGACTCGATCAGCAGGCGATCCTGCTGCTGCTGGCCGACAAACCTGGCCTGCAACTGGTTCATGGACTCCTTCATCTCGCCCAGCGCCCGCTCCAATCGAAAGCTCTTCTCTCGGTAGGACAACTCCTCCGGATCCATCGTCAATCCCTTGCTGGGCTGTTGCTGCGTCTGGCGCAAGACGACGGGCGAGTCATTGTCCGCTGCTGCTGAAGGCTGTTGCTTGCCGCTTTCGGATTCCTCCCCCTCGATCTCTCGCCGTCGCTGGTTGGCAGCCGCCTGGCGAGACACCAGCTCGCGCGCTTCGTCCCGCTCTTGACGAGCCTCCGCCAGCTCCCGCTCCAGCTGCGCGATCTGCTCTCGGAACTGCTTGAGCTCGTTGTACTTGTGCTGCATCTTGCGGTGGTACTTGTCCTTGTCTATAGGCCGATGCGACGGATTCAGCCGCTCGGCGTACTCGTGCCACAGTTTTGACATGAGCTGCTCAGGCGATGCAGGAGGATCCGTCATTGCGGCTGACTCCACATCGATGATCGGTGTCACTGGGACGGAGTTGCTAATGGCGGAGCCACTAGCTGAGAAGGCCCGGCTGCGAAAGCTCCCGGAAGCGGCCGCCTGGTTGCTATCGCCTCGCAACGGTCGTCGTGGCGCTGACGGTGGCGTCGGGATCGCTGCCGCGGACGGCGAGGACACGCGAGCTAGTTCTTCATGGTCCAGCGGCGGTCTGGTACTGCCAGGTCCAGGCTCGTGCACGCCTTCGTCTCGGTCGTCGTCCTCGTCCAACACGTGCGCTTGGCCCCCGCCAGGTGCAGCAGTCGGCGGGATCTTCTGCGAGGGGATCACAGGGAACACGACCTTCTCGTCTTTCGACCGGCGGAAGTTGCTCACGTGCTTGCCGTTCGTGTGCCAGGCTCGGCCCTTCTGGAACGGCTGCACGTCTCGGTAGCCCGTGGGCAGCAGCTGGACGAGCGGCGACAGCGACTGATGCAAGGCCGAAGAGGTGCCCGCTACAGGCGCAGCCGCTCGCAGGCCGTGCATCTTGCGGTCGCCTGCATCGACATAGCTGTCCATGGGTCTAGCGAGAGAGCAGAGAGCCCGCGGGCATGAGGCAGCAGTACTGCACTCGATCAGGACCCGAAAAGCCGTTTCAAAGGCCACTCACTCAGCCGTCGCCGCAGCGCGACTGATCCGTTCTTGGATCGCCCCGTGGGGCGCGAGCGACCGGTGCATCGCGTCACCACCATGGCGCTGATCCATCAGGAGCTGGAGTGCGAGTTGGATGAGCTGGTCGCCAGGCATGCGCCCACGTTGGCCGCTCTCGTGACGTGTGCCATTACGCAGCCCAAGCCTTCTGGCGACCAGGACCCAGTCGCACTGCTCCGATGGAGATGCCAGGCGTTTGCGAAGAGAAGCCTGAGCCAGGTCGTGCAAGCGCTCTTGTCCTGGCTAAATGCACGAGGCCAGGACCAGATCGCGTCCTGGCTGGTCGCGCACCTACTGCTGTCGGTACTGGAAGAGGCAAAGGACGCAGTACCGCTGTCAGTCCAGGTCATGGCCAAGGTCTCGGACAACGTTCTGAATGCGAGCGTGCACGTGTTCCAGGAGAGCTACCAGCGGGATTGCGCCAAGGCCAATGAGAGTACAGGCGGCTTCTTCACTTTCAAGAGCTCCTCTGCCCACAGTGCCCGGCCGCCGACGGCCGAGGCGACACTCCAGGACCGCGTGGTCGGACAATGGCGACTCGTGTTGGCCAGGCTTGCGCTGTCTGGCTCGCTCCATGCTGTGCGAGTGCGTTTCCAGATTGAGCTGAGCACGCCCAACCACCAACCGAGCAAGCAGCACTCCAGCAGTGGGCTGACCAGGCCTCACGCATTCCTGCAGCACCTGTCGAAACTGCGGCTGAACCTTACGCCTGCTTCGTCGTCTCCAATCGCGCTCAAGACGAAAGAGGCCGGTCTCTTCCTCAAGCTGCTGCATCCGTTCATGCTAAAGCCCAACAAGACGCCCATGCGGTTGCATGCCATCGCGATCGTCGCGTCCATCATCCAGCGCGAGCTGCAGAGTCTGGACCGAGCGAATCTGCATCTGGTCTACACGAACGCGCACGTTGGCGAGTGGAACAGCTGCCTCAGTGATCTGCACGCGCTCGCTATGAAGAGCTGCAGCAAGAAAGACCTGGCGGCTGCGGCCTGGGAGCTGCGCATCGCCGTGCTCTGCATCGCGCCGATGGATATATTCACGCGCTATTGGAAGGATGATGTGCACGCCCTGCTCCGGCTGCAGTACCAGCACAACAAGGACGGCCACAGCAGCACGAGCGGCGGCCAGACGACGCTCGAGTGTATCGCATTGAGCTTCCGCCACGTACTTCTGCGGCATTTCATCATGGATCGGAGCGTGCCCAGCGAATCGGACTGCATGGAGATCATCAACACCATGCAGGCCTGGTGCTTCTTCTCGGCGTCGAAGCACAAGGGACCGCTGCACAAGTTCCGAGAAGGCGTGCTGCCGGCGCTCGTGGACATCTCGGTCGGCATCGCCGCATACAACATGACCTACACCGTGCAGAGCCACTTGCGCCGGCTGCTCATGGAGGCCGAAAGCATTTTCGACGAGAAGAAGCTCGTGGGTTTGGGAGCGCTCGTGCGGATCTATCAGGAGTGCTCCAAGGCGACTAGCGATACAGACGCAGGCATGTTCCAGCTTGACAGGAGCACACTGCAATCGAATCGGCATGTGTTGGGAGACCTGGTGGGCCACATTCTGATCGAGTGCAACACTAGCTTTGGCCAGGAAGCAGGAGTAGTGATGCCTGCGTCCGTGACCTTCACTGGATCCTCCGCACTGTCCACTTCGATGCGGTTCATGCGCGATGACCACAAACGCGCCGTGGCCATCGAGATCTTTGGCACGGCGCTCTCCAGTCTGCAGTATGTGTACACGGCCCTGGAGCTGAGCGAGGACCAGAAGCTGCTGCTGTTAGCGCGAGCGACGATCCATTCCGATCTGTCCATCCGACAAAGCGCCAATAAGGCGCTTCATGCGATCGTTTGCATCACGGAAAAACCAAAGGCCGGGCTCGTGATCCGCGGGCTCACGGATTTCCTCTTGAGACTATCGAACGGCACCGCAAGTTTGGGTGATGCGACAGCGTTCTCTATCTTGATTCGGCTCATCGCGTCATTGCTGGACGCAGCGAGCCGCAACGATCAAGCCTTGGTGCACTGGGAAAGCTCTAGACATGTCGAAGACTCGCTGGTTCAGATCGAGGCTGCCTGTTTATACGTGCTTGTCTACGAAGACACGCAACTGCATCTTCACACGCTGGACGCGTTGAAAGCCGTACGGACAGCACGAAGACGAATGCCCCTTAGCCTGCACCAGCAAAGCGTGTTGGACGTGATTGACGCGCTTGAACCTGAGCTTGGATGCGCGTTTTTCAGTTTCGAGTCCACTACGAAGGTAGAAAGTTACTTTCAACGCCTAGCTGGGCATTCTTCGTTCACAAGGACCAGTTTCCGCTGGTCTTATTGCTTATCGCTGCTCTACACTCGGCTGTCAAGGTCAGTTCCGGAGGTTGCAGCTTCCATTTGGGCTGAGTTGAGTGACAAAGCACTGAAGCTGGAGCCCGTGATGCCGTCAATGGGAGACCAAGAAGGGTCTAATAGCGCAGTCGAGCTCTCATGCTGGCGCAATTTGGCAATCTTCTGCACCTCGACAGCGTGCGTCATGCCCTGTAACAGTGTCAACGCCACCAGTGGAGACCCATCCAGCTCTGTTCAAAGCGGGATCTCTATGAATGCCGTGGTCACGCTGTTCAAACGACTGGGTCGGTACTTGAAGAGCTTCTCCATGGATCAGAAGAAAGCCGTGATCCTGGCGCTTGGCAGCACAAACGCGTCCTCGCTGCCCATTTTGATGGAAGTTCTGGACAAATACGAGCCAGAGGCATTTGAAGCAGCGGATCGTCGTTCTCTCCTGCCACAGCAGCAATCCCAACGTACTGAGTCCATGGGCGACATGAATGCAGCAGCTTCTGGAACTCTGGATACCATCAGCAATCGGAAGCATTCCAAAGTCTTCAAAGCCAAGAGTTCAAAGCCAGTCGTGCAACTGCATCTCCAGTGGGCCATCGGCCGCTGCTATCGGATATGCTTGCACACTGTTCAGCGCTACCAGCTACACATTAATGAGCGAGCAGCTGTCACGGAATGCGAAGCGTTCTTACTTGCTGTGCGAGGATTTCTGGGCAAGATGAAGCTGGCAATGGACAGCAGAAGTCGATTCACGATCGGGAAGGACAATGGCCACGTTTACTTTATGATGCAGCAGGACTTTTGTGCCGCTATTCGTGCGTACATGCATCTGACGGCATGCTCCTCCGCGACGTTTGTTCATGAAAGTGCAGGCAACCAAGACGCTGCAGTGGCGTCATCACCAATCGATGTTGCAATACCCAAGCACACTCGGGAGGGCATATTTGAGCTGTTGCGGTCATGGGCGTCGTCGTCTCTTGGATCATTCGTGGGCTCAAGGTCACGGACTGAGATCAACAATGTATTCTTTGAGCCCAACGCCCGCCTGTACGACTATTGGATCTACCATTGCGATGTATTTGGAGATCATGCGTACGATAGAATCGTCCCATGGCACTGGATGGATGAGGAATTGCGACCAATGGATTCGGACGGCATCATGGATTCGCAACTGCAGGCATCGCAGCATCTTTTCACGTGTCAATCCACGTTCTCGGCCTTGGCTGCACTACTGGAAGGCCCTGGTCCGATCGATTCAACTGTCTCGGTGTTTAAATGGATGGATGAGTGCTTCGCTGTAAACGCGACTGAGATCACGAGTGTTCAACCGTTGCAGCACTTTTGCAAGCGAGGCCTGCACGCGCTTTTGCACAGTGAGTTTCGTGTATTTTCCGCAATCTGTGTGGAGAAATCGCATTTCACTCGATCCGGACCTGAGCTCCAGTTGATCGCCAAGCGGTTCTTTGAAGCGTTGGGTGACCATGAGAACACGTTTCGGATAGAGCTGGAGCGTCAGTACAGTCAACAGAACTATCAAGGCGTCGTCCGGGTCCTGCATATGCTGTTATTGCATCTTGGCGTCCAAAACGACGAAACGCACCGAGAGTTCGCATTGAATACAGCCAAGAGCATGCTTTCCGGACTCCTGGATTGGCCTCCGGAAGTCATGATCCGTGACGCCAAGTCGAGATCGTCTCGAGATTCCTCTGTGCTGGCGAATCAAATCACGAACCATTCTCAGATCCTTGTGTCGACTGCGCTGGCGCGTAAGTTTTCAGCCATGAGCTTGGCGTTCTGCTCGTCATTACTACAGGCTCTAAAGGATTGCGACGGATCGCTACAGAACCAAATGCTGGCAGTAATCGTGCCGTGGATATCGGAGCTCGATCTAGCAGGGGCGCCGACCGATAACAATGGAGCAGGCGCGCAACGCCCGTTTGACAGCTTATTGGCATTGCTATTTCACACGACGTTTGACCTCAGTGGTACGAACAGCGATCATTTGGAGCACATGTGGCTG
Source organism: Elongisporangium undulatum (assembly GCA_023334555.1). Lineage (NCBI taxonomy): Eukaryota > Oomycota > Peronosporomycetes > Pythiales > Pythiaceae > Elongisporangium > Elongisporangium undulatum. The sequence continues at coordinate 2,647 of JAADVF010000927.1, read as the reverse complement.
GCGCTTGCGTTCCACCAGCGGCACAGTGCTCAAAGCTCGATGGGAAACTCCAACCTGTCAGTTGTGGTCCAGTTCTTGTTTGCTCAGCGGGCTTCGCTGGAGCAACTAGATACGGCCCGACTGGTTCTCTGGTGGTTGTGTCGGTGGCAGCAGGCGTCACCGCAGGTGATTCGAGCGCTTGCAGACTGCGTACTCGAGCGACGAAGGCAACACACTCTTTCGATCGATGGTGGCGACGGTGACGATACTAATCCAGTGGATGATCTATCTGTTTTCGTTGCGCTTATATGCGATAGCAGCAGCCTCTTGCGAGTCCATTCCAGCGGCAGATATGGAGATCTGATCGTCCAAGTCATCCACAACGTGCTGCTGACACTCTTTGCAGTCATTGAACGCAAGTACAGTCGGCCGTCTATGGATCAAAACAATCCCAGGCTCCTACGAATATCACGGCTTTCTGTGCAGAAGCAGCAACTCGCGTTTGATCTAGAGCGCATGACGGACGTGCATCAAGACTGTCTCAGTGTGCTACGTGCTGTAAGGTCGCCGGATCATTTCACGCCCATTTCCAAACGCATCTGCGATGGATTGGACAATAACTCACACCCATCAGCGCTAGAAGCGTTCAGAGAGCTGCTTCGATCGTTTGCCAGCTCCATGTCGACAGAAGAACTCGCTGTATGGACCGATGTGTGTGTCACGGAGATTCTGCTCGCCATTTCAACTCCAAATGCGCAGGCGTCGGTGTCCTTGGGCACAGTGTCGCTGAATGGATCTCAACCAGTGACCTGCGTGCGCTTCGCTCTTCTTGCGTACGAGACTGTGGCGCCAGCGTTCCATGGAGACGTGCATCTATCTGTACTCGAGCTGTTGCACACAGCTCTGGACGGCCAACAGCAGGATTTAAAGGCGTCGATCGTACTGGTAGAGGACTGCCTGACAACTCTGGCTGGACTGACCAGACGAATGCCAGTGGCCCAACTGGCATTGTACCCGCAGATCCTGTGGGTCTGCTTGGCGCTGCTTAATCATTGCAAACAGCATGAACTGCATCCCTCGATCCTGGCGCTGCTGTTGGAGATCCTGAGCAAGCCGCATTTCGCCACGAATCAGCTGCTGCAAGACGTTTTCATGAGCAAACGGCCAGCGCAGTGGACCAATCAGCAGCAGTGCTCCATTCTTCAATCAGTCACAGCCAATCTCCAGGGCTGCTGCTTGCAAAGCCGAAAGCTGGCACGGCGGATCATCATGCAACTCGTGCTGTTTCCCCAGCAGTTTCTGTGTATGGATCTGGAGGAGCACTTGATCATCTCCACGATATCGCTTCTACCGGAACTGGAGGCGTCACTCTCTGTAGATGCTGAGACCGAGCCTTGTTCGGCATCCGATGAATGCCAGTTGCTTGACGCATTCTCGTCCTTGAGCGCGCTGTTGAGTGAATCAAAGTATGACTCCTGCAACCAGCTCGGCCAATGGCTGGAGCAATACACGACACCGGACCAGCTACTGACGCCAACTCAGGTCACTTCATTCGCGGAATCGTTTGCCGCCATCTTCATTCCAATGCTGCTGGAAGAGCAGCACTGCTGTCCGCAGCTGGATACCTACAGCACTTGTGTGGATATTCTTCTGCGCATGAGCTTTCCACAAGGCCAGAATGAAGACAGCAATACGTCATCTGAAGACAGGAGACCACTGTCAGTAGCAGAAGATCCTGCTGAAGCGGGCATTGCGAGAGCAGCGTTGCGTATCTTGGACGCATTGCTGGTCCAGCTCGAGTCGCAATCATTTTCTTGGACGCCACCAGCGTCGCTCCTCAGCTCGCTGGTTCAAATGGCTCACGCCCCGAAGCAGCGTGCGCAGTGGCAGACTGTCGTCCGCGTAGTGAGTTATATTGCGGCCACTAGCGATACCATATCGCTCCCTGATCCTGTCCGACAGCAGCAACGACGGCATTTGTCCATCGCGATTCCGACCCCAGAGGCTCCAGCACCGGCCACTGCACCGACGCCAGCCAAACGCGACTCACTCGGGTCGGCTCGGAAGTTCATGAACCTGATGACTATGCGCAGCAGCAACAACAGCCCACAGAGCGAGTCCCAGCCCTCTTCCATATCCAAGCACAAGGACCCCGCGGCCTCGCAGAAAACCTCCGTGAGCGACCAGCAGCAGAGTGGCGAGGACGTGCGCATATAAGAACGACTGATAGAATGCCAATCCCAGCGATAGCTTCTTGATAAGCACGGCAACTGTCGGTGGAATGTATTTAGTGCTTAGTGGCGATGAGGAAGAAGCGCTTGAGATTGAAGATCGTGCGGCCGTCACGTTCCTTTGGGTAGGCCTGTGCAATCAGCTCCCGGTATTTGCGCTCGAACTCGAGCGCTAATGGCGCAGAGCGACCTCCTAGAGCCTCCAGGTACACGCCAAGTGCAGTGGAGCTGGTGAAATCAGCCACAGGGTTCTCTCCTTCCAGCACCTGCGCGTAGGTCGTGCTCCACATGTCCAGCTCGATGGCTGGGTCCATGGTCTGGAACAGGTCGTAGTAGAACGACGGGTCTCGATCACAAGTCACCCAGCGCACACCAGAGATCTGGTCCTGGAGATCGAGCTGCTTGGCGGCTTCGATCATGAGCTGGTGACTGGGCTG
>JAADVF010000926.1:0-11306 GCA_023334555.1 Elongisporangium undulatum | reverse complement strand
TAGATGTGCAGTCTTTCTCTCTCTCTCGGTGGACGAAACGTATCAGCTGGCAAGTCGGATTCTCAATCCCCATCGCCCCATTATAAATATTATCTCTACACTGTTTCGGTCACCTCGTTGTTACCTGCGTGCGGCGTGTACTGCTTGCGATAGCTAGTCAGCGACTCGTTCATGGCGTCTTCGCTGCCGTCGTACTCTTCACCCACGATGATCTCTATTTCGCTGGTGTCGATGCCACGGCGTTTCTGGAACAACTTGTGTCGATTAGCGATGATCTTGGGCGTGATCTCGTACAAATCCATGTCCAGTTCCAGCTGCTCGACCTCATGCAAACCGTAGTAATCCATCGTAAATGGCGCGATGAGCTTGCTCGGGTTCTCCTGCAGCCACTCCGCGATCCGTTCCGAGACGATGATCTGCCCGCCAAAGCCCACGTCACCCACTTCACGCGCGATCAGTTCGGACGCGCCAATGTACACGGCCTTGCCTGTCACTGGGTGCACGTGCATGACTAGGTCGCCTTCCTGGTCCACGTTGGCGTCGTGGATGCCCATGCGCACGCGAATTCCCCTGAACAGGATCTGCGGCTTGAGGCCATCCAGCACCCACTCAGTCTTGGTCGAAGGCACAATCCCTTCTAGCTCGGACGGCCACTTGGCATTCAGCAGTCGCAGCTGCACCTCCAAACAGTACGCCACGGCCTCCTCGATCGTGTGGAACGCCAATTGAAACGCATCGCCCACCGTCGTGATCTCGTAGCCGTGGAACAGAGGCAGCGCGTACCGCAACAGATCGTCATGCAGGTCTTGCGCTTCGTCCATGACGTTCTCCGGAGCCTGGGCCCAGAGCGCACTGGACGATTCAATGTCCGTGTACACAAAGATGGGCTTCTCAGGTGCTTCCGTGTACTCGATGCCGAACGCGCTGTCGTGACGCCGTAGAGACCGCATGCGCTTCCACTCGGTCGACTGCTTGACGTGCGCTGGGATGATCGGGTTCAAGATGCGGATGCAGCACTGCTGACTGCCGCCCATGATCAGCGCCTGGGCTGCGCCAAAGAGGAAGTAGAGCGTGGTCACGAGCCCAACGACCGTGTTGGGGATGTTCTCGAGATGGCTCCAGTTCAGATTCAGCATACAGATCTGCAGGATCGCGAACGGCAGCGTGAACACGGCGCACACGACCATGAGGTTCTTCAGTCGCTGGTACAACGGAGACCTGGTGACTTTGCCGTGGATATGCTCGTGCTTGCGGCCGGAGCAGCGCAGCACGATCAGCGCGCCGCTGGAATACAGCACCGAGAAGATGCTGAAGCCGGTTTCAATATTGGACACCAGCGTCAGAGCGCTGCTGTAGCCAGAGTCCGAGATCACGATCGGCAGCGAGTACGCAAAGTAGGCCACCAGGATCAGCACCGCGCCGCCAACGTACATGCGAATGGTGCGCAGCTCGTTCTCACTGCCGTGGTCGAACGTGGTCATGGCCAGCTTGAACAGCTCTCTGGCCACCAGGAAGATCCAGTAGGACGTGAGCAGGAAGAGCGCGTTGTCGGCCAGTAGCAGCGTCATCAGCATATTGGACAGTGCCTTCCTGGTTCCCAATGTACCAACATGCCTTGGTGTTCGCGCAATCGCCTTCCTGAGCGCTTCTCAAGTGCCTGATCCCAAAGCGCACTGGATGATGTAGCGACTCTGTGACCGACCGCTGTTGTGACAACGAGAGTGGCAGCCTAATGGACCTGGTGACAAGGCACGATCACAATGCAACAAGGAACTCGACATCTTGCTGTAGCTAATGCCGGTAGAGCAGACGTTGTCTCATCCTTCATCACGCTTCTGGTTGGTCCCTCGCTGCCACTTTGGGACTTTATAACAAATTATGATGGCATATTGACATATACAAAATATTGAAAGAGTTGGTGTGGATCAGTTGCGTTTCTGGTAGGTATTGTAACAAGGTATAATGCCCCCACCATCTCAAAAACATCATTTGAGTAAAACGTTCATCATTTGGGATTAGAACTTTAGAAGAATTAATCCCACACCGGATTGAGATTGTGGGGACTCTCTTTTGTCTATACTCCGAATAGTACCATACGTAGAATTCGAAACCTGTGAAAACTGATGGGTATGGACTTCGCTGATGAACGTCAATTATATGCCCAGCTTCATTTGTTGTTTGTACATTTCAATTCCTCTATGTGTTCATTATTTTTGGGCATCCAAGCGATTCAATTCACTTGGATCACAGTGCTGTGAAATGGTGTGGTGTGTTCTGGTCATGATAATAGCCGTGAAAGTCGTGCGTGCTCGTTTCACTTCCATCGTATTCATCACCAACAACGATCTCGATCGGCTGAGTCGCGATGCTCAGGCGTTTCTGAAACAATCTTCGTCTCCCTTCGAGACTCTTGGGCGTGATCTCGAACAAATCGACTTCTAAATCCAGCTGCTCCACCTCGTGTGTTTCGTAGTAATTCAGTACGAACGGTGCTCCAACCGTGTCTTCGTTCTCCTGCAGCCATTGCGCGATTCGTCCAGACGCAATGATCTGTCCACCAAAGCCCACGTCTCCGACTTCGCGCGCAATAAACTCCGAGCTGCCAATGTACACGATCTTGCCTGTCACAGAGTGCACCTGCATGACTAGTTTGCCTTCTTGCTGCTCATTGGCGTCGTGAATGCCCATGCGCACGCGAATACCCTTGAAAAGCAGCTGAGGTTTGAATCCATCCAGCACCCACTCAGTCTTGGTCGATGGTAGGATCCCTTCAAGCTCGGCTGGCCATTTTGCATGCAGCAGACGCATCTGCACTTCGATACAGTAGCCCACAGCGTCCTCGATATTATGGAAAGCCAATTGAAACGAATCGCCAACTGTAGTGATCTCGTAGCCATTGAATTTTGGGAGCGCGTAGCGTAATATATCGTCGTGCAAATCTTGTGCTTCTTCCATGACGGTATCTGAAGCTTGAGCCCAGAGCGCACTGGACGATTCAATGTCCGTATGCACAAAGATCGGCAGCGTAGGCGCCGTCGTATAGTCGCTGCCGAACGCGCTTTCATTTCGACGCAAAAACTGCATGCGCTTCCATTGGGATGACTGTTTGACGTGTGCGGGGGCGATTGGGCTTAACAGACGCATGCAACATGTTTGGCTGCCTGCCATCAAAAATGCTTGCACAGAGCCAGATAAATAGTACAATGTTGAGATCAGCCCCACAAACCAATCGGGTATTTTGTTGGCGTCGTCGGGGCTCAATGTCAGCAACACCACTTGAAGAAGAGCGTAAGGGAAGGCACAGACTGTGGATGATATCATCAGACGCTTGAGGCGCTCGTACAACGGTGATGCAGAGACTTTGCCATGAATATGCTCATTCTTGCGACCATTGCAGCGCAAAATCAACAGCATAGCATGCGAGTACACCACAAAGAATATCATCGACATATTCTGGGTGATCAACACCACAGAAAGCGACTTGGTGTATCCACTGTCGGAAATCACTATCGGCAGCGTCCAAGCACAGTAGACAGCACACAACACCAACGCACCAACGCCGTAAAACCAAATAGTGCGGCGCTCATTCTCGTCTCCACGATCAAATGTAGTCATAGCGAGCTTGAACAATTCGCGGGCGACGAGGAATATCCAATAACCATTTAGGACAAAGAGCGCGTTGCCGCTTAGCAGCAGAACCGTCAACGGAGTCGAAAGCGCAGTACTCTGCATTATAAGATCCGCAACATACATTGCCACTGCGCTGTCTGTGTCGTTTCGAAGCAGTTCGATCACTTCGGCCGTGTCCAGGGAAGACCCAGCACCCGATTGGGCATAATAATCATTCACTACTCTCGTGAGCACGCCCAGGTATCGATGGAGCTCAAACGAGAATACACTGTACAGCACAGTCCCCACGAGCGTGTTGAGAGCGGTGAACCATAAGAACGACGTGATCACGAATCGAACAGTGGATCGGAACATATCGCCACCGAGCTTGCGCATGTGGTACACGGCTACTAGCGTAGCCAGGAGCGATAACACCTGCGCTACGAGATACACGTACATCCACGTGAGGTTGATAACCACGAGTGCCTGACGCTGTATACTTGAGCGGAGACTAGCGCTCATGTGAGCCCAGACATCTGCCGCCAGCGCTCGCTGCACCGGCGCCGCCATGGCACTTTCGAAGTGAGGTTTCTCGACAAAAGGGATGATTACTCCCCCCACCCTGATTGCGGCACAATATGGGTGGGGAGAGACAGTGCGCCTAGAGTCGTCAAATGAACCCACTTGCCATACAGTAGTGCACCAGTCTCACGTAGCTTGAGTCGGCGTCCGCTGGCTTTGATAGTACTCTCGCAATTCGCTGGTGCTGCATTCATCATGCCCATCGTATTCTTCCGTGACGACAATCTCGATCGGACTGGTTTCAATGCCGAGCCGCCGCTGGAAGATCTTGCGTCGTCCAGCGATGTTCTTCGGCGTGACCTCGAACAGATCAACCCCCAGATCCAAAGTTTTGACGGTGCACATGTCGTAATAATGCAGCAGGAAAGGCGCTTGGATCTTGCTTTCGTTATGCTGCAGGTATTGAGCGATGCGATCGCTGGCAATGATCTGGCCACCAAAGCCCACATCGCCCACTTCTTGCGCGATCATCTCCGACGCGCCAATATACACCGCTTTGCCCGTCACAGGGTGCACTTGCATCACGAGACTGCCTTCTTCGCTCACATTAGAGTCATGGATACCCATACGAACTCGAATGCCCTTGAACACAAGCTCAGGTTTGATGCCGTCCAAGACCCACTCGGTCTTGGTCGATGGCATAATACCTTCAATCTCAGAGGGCCATTTCGCATGTAGCAAACGCAATTGCACTTCGATACAGTAGCCTACGGCGTCTTCAATCGTATGAAAGGCCAACTGGAAAGCATCTCCGACAGTCGTGATCTCGTAGCCATGGAACGGTGGCAGCGCATACCGAAGGATATCATCGTGCAAATCTTGAGCTTCTTCGATCGCATCAGTCGGTGCCTGAGCCCAGAGCGCACTCGAGGATTCGATGTCGGTGTACACAAAGATCGGCTTCTCGGGCGCAGTCGTGTACTCGTTCCCAATCAGGCTATCTACTCGACGCATTGAGCGCATGCGCTTCCACTCGGGTGACTGTTTGACGGCAGCGGGAGCGATTGGGCCAAGCAGACGCATGCAGCACTGTTGACTTCCGCCCATGATGAGTGCCTGCGCGGCGCCAAAGAGGTAGTAGAGCGTCGTTACAAGCCCAACCAACGTGTCGGGGATCTTGTCCACTTGCTCTGTGCTCATATTCAGCAGACACATCTGCAGCGCTGCGTAGGGCAGCGTAAAGATCGCGCACACGATCATGAGGTTCTTCAATCGTTGGTACAATGGCGACAAGACGACGCGGCCATGAATGTGCTCGTCCTTGCGGCCGGAGCAACGCAGGATGATCAGCGCCACGTTGGAGTAGAGCACGGAGCCGATGATGAACCAGGTCTCCACATTGCACAGGAAAGACAGCGATCTCGTGTATCCGCTGTGCGAGATCACGATCGGCAGCGACCACGCAAAATAGCCCAGGAACAAGACCACTGCGCCAATGATGTACTTCCAGATCGTGCGGCGCTCGTGCTCCTTGCCACGATCGAGCGTGGCCATGGCCAGTTTAAATAGCTCGTGCGCGACAAGCAGTATCCAATAGGCGCTGAGCACGAACAGCACGTTGTCGGACAGCAGCAACGACGTCAGCGTGTTGGAGAGCGGCTGCGAGGTCGAGATGAAGTCGACTAGCAGCTCTGCTTCCTTGTTCTTGCCGTCTGCGACGGAGTTCAGCAACGTGACCACATCACCGGCGTCGATTGACCCAGAGCCCGTGCCATTGCGGTATTCGTTGGCGAGATCGGCCAGCATGTCGAGGTAGTTCTGCAGCTCGATAGACAGCGCCGTGTAGAGAACCGAGGCCACGAGCGCCTTGAGCGAGCTGAAGAACAGGAACAGCGCGATCACGAAGCGCACGGCCGAGCGGAACATGTCGCCGTCCAGCTTGCGCATGTGATAGCCAGCCATCATGGTAGATAGGAAGGACAGCAGCAGTGCGCCCAGGTAGACGTACATCCAGGTGGCGTTCACGGCTACCAGCGCCTGGCGTTGCAGACTCCTGCGCAGACTCTCGCTCACGTCGGCCCAGGAATCGCTCGAGAGCGCGCGGCGCGCCATCAGCTGCATCAGCATGTTCTCTGCGCAGCTTGGACAGAGCGAAGGCGCTTGTTGAAGAAGGCAAGGCGCAGTGCGCGCGACGGCCCGTTGGCCTGGCCCTTGCTCGCTTCCTTGGGAGGCGGAAGGGAAAGAATGCATGCGCGCTTGCTGTGTCATCACGAAAAAAACAAAAATAGGTGGATATGATATCAAAACACGGTAAATCTGTGATTGGACAAAATTGCGAACCAGCAAGTCAAGTTGAAGACTCTGAGTCGCGACTCGGGTCTGCCATTGTGTGTGTTGGTACATGACGAGCTGCGCATTGCAAGCGCCATGGGACTCTGTTGAGAAGGGCGGTGGATCCACATTTCTCATGATAGTGTACAGTACAGTATGGATCCGCATCAACCGATTACGCGCACTCTGCACATACTAATCGCGTACGTTGGACTGACCTTCCAGGTTCTTCGCCGTCGATTGGTCTGGAATTGCGTTCCGGTTGCTGGGCCCATCTCGTCTTAGACGTAAACAACGCGACATGATGACGCGATTGGCTCGTCGCCAGAGCTTGCGATTACACAAAGAACACGAAGAACTTCCAAGTCGGATGCGTGGGCCTCCCGGAAGAACGCACGTCCGACCTTCTCGCGCCTTTCGCATCGCAGTCAACGCATTCTCCAGCCGCCATGGCTAGAAAAATGCCCGTGCATTGAGCTTCATATTCAGGAGAGGCGCATGTTGAATCTGCTTGGAGGGGCGCGTGTCTGATGCGACCAAGTGTGCCACACATCAACGGGTGGCGTTTTCCACGAGGATCGGAGAGTAGCCATGTCGTCACTGGAGGAGACGAAGAAAGCCAATAATGACAGCAGGATGCCTCCTTCTTCTTCCCTGTTCCAATAAGAGGGCTGTACTCATGATGGCCACTGGTCGGTCGGACGCTTGCTGGTTCAGCATGCGTGCTGGATCGTCCCAGCAGCGCTGGATGCAGGTACGCACAGTAGGCCACCGGCCAGCCAACGAAAGGCGGCATTTTTAGGAGAATTGGAATCCTGAACCTACCGAGTTATACAAGGCCACAACGTTGCGAGCGTCTAGGGCTGGTACCAAACATAATATCTCTTCCAAAACTGATACGACTGGTACAATTAATTTCCGTCCACTCAAGTGCCAAGAAATCATTGGCTCACAGCGCTTAATCCAACAGGTTAACGTAATACCCTCTACAAGTTGATATCATCCTCTTTTACAGCACATGTCGCAGAAAACAAATTTTGGGCGGAAACCAGAAAGGCCTGTTCTGCAACTGAAAGGCTGCAACGGCATGTGATTGGTGGATTCTAGATACACTTGTCTCTGATTGGCTGGCGGAAAATAGATTACGAGAAGCATTCTGGTCCGATTACGGTACTGTATGTTTGTCATCGCCGCTGGTACAGGTCGTGCGACACGGCAGAGAGAGTCAAGCTTATTGGCAAAGTGCGGACGACCGAGCAGCTCCGCAGGGCTGTCCCCCCGCCTTGTTCCAGCCCATGGCGTCCCTGAGGCTCCTGACAGGCAGCAGCTCTGGCAGCGATGCAGTGTTCTACGATGAGGCAGCAGGCACGCTGCGCATGGGCGACGTGATCTACTCGTCCCACGAGACGACCTGGGCCAAGATTTACGCCAGCGCGTTTTATTTCTCATTCATCTCGACATTGCTGGCGCTCTATCAGATGCGGCGGCTCGGCGGTGACGTGCTTCGCTCCACCATCCGCTTCGTCATTGGCTGCTTCCTGCTGAGCTCGTCCATTCACGCGCTCAGCGGAGCGCTGGTGTATACGTTTTTAATCCACGATATGGAGTGGGCCTGGTGCGAGCTCAAGCGAACGGAAGGCGCCAACGTGGATGAATCGATTCTGGAATTGCTCATGGAAGACGGTCGCGACGACGGCGGCGAAGCAGCCTACGTGTCCAAGCTTACGCACGGGGCCGACCCGCTGTCGCTGACGCTCACAGCCCTGCTCATGGTCGAGAACACGTTCTTCTTTCTATCGTCCTATTGGATCGTGCTGCTGACCAAGGAACTGTTCAAGCTCGCTATGCGCACGATTGATCGCGGACCAGAGAACGAGCGCGCCAAGATCGGCCGATCGGTTATCGGCGGGGCCGGTATTTTGTTCGTCTTTCTGGTGGTCTGCATCTCGACTCTGGTCTCGCACAAAGGCTACAACAAGGCGTACCGCATGATCATGATGGCCGAAATGGTCACGATCATGATGAGTATTCTGTATGCCACATACGCGCTCTTGCGACTGCGCAAGTCCGGCCGCAAAGAAGAACACATCCACGGTCTCGTGCTCGACTCGCCGCTGTATCGGCGACTCAAGAGGCTCATGGTTGTCTGTTTGGTGTTCACGCTTCCGTATGCGTTGATGCAAATCGCGCTTCTTGGAATGAACGCTGCACAAGTGGACGACTTGCCAGATTATCTCGTGGGCTGCGTACAGCTGCTCTACTTCCTTTTCGGAGCTGCGCAGTCGCTGATCATGAGTGGCAGTCAGCAGTGCTGTCTGAATATCCTGAACCCGATCATCCCGACACATGTCAAGACTTCGCCCGAGTGGAAGAACATGCGCGCCTCGCGTCGTCATGACTCGTTCGCTATCGGGTTTGAACCAGCGACAGCACCGGAGCACCCGGTCTTTGTAAACACCGACATTGAATCCTCCAGCGCGCTCTGGGCTCAAGCACCGGAACATGTTATCGATGCAGCCCAGCGAATCCACGATGATCTCTTGCGTGCCTCTTTGCCCAAATTCCGCGGGTACGAGATCACGACCGTCGGAGATGCGTTCGAATTGGCATTCCACGACATTCATGACGCCGTTAGCTACTGTCTCGAGGTTCAGTTGCAGTTGCTGAACGCCAAATGGCCAGCAGGTCTGGAAGACGTCGTTCCTGCAACCAAGACCGAGTATACTCGAGGGCTGCACGTCAAGCCCCAGCCTTTGTTCAAGGGCATACGTGTCCGCATGGGCATCCACGACACGGACGAAGACGAAGACGGCACACTCGTGATGCAGGAGCACCACGTCACAGGGAAAATGGTCTACATTGGCGCATCGGATCTCATCGCGCGAGAGATCAGCGATGTGGGTTTTGGTGGCCAGATCATCGTGTCCAAACGGATCGCTCAGTGGCTCCATGACAACGGCGACTCTGTCCCGACACCGTTCGTGCTGGATTTCTACGGTCCAGTGGCGATCGAGCAGCTGGAGCTGGACGTCCTGCTGTACGAGATTACGCCCAAGATCATCAACGGCCGACGCAAATTCTTCCGACGCCGACGCGGGTTTGAAGATGAAAGCAACGTGGCCGACGAGAAGCATAGCGATCTAGCTGCGCGAGAGAGAGCTGAGAACGACAGGCTCGGGCTGCTGGTGGATATCAACGACAGCGGCGAATCCACGACCGAGGAGTCCGTGGCGTATTACCAAGGCCAGGAGACGCCTGTGGCTGCCTCGAGTGCAGCTGGATCGCCTAAGGGAGACCAGCTGATCTGGAAGCAGCTCTGATCCTTCATTTATTTAATCGCCTTTGGTGGCGGATATCTTAGATGTACACTATGTAATAAACTATTGGAGCCTTCTCCATGCATTTCCCATTAGATTACGACGGATCTGAATTCCAGGGCGATTTGCTTGACAAAAGCGTCGGTTCTGACGCAAGATCGCAGCCAATGACTTCCAGAATGATTGCTGATGCAACGATCGGGAATGCGTGGTCACGCGTGGCCTGCACGAATAGGCTTTCGCTCGTGGTGGCATCGCGTTCAACGAAACCGGACTCATCGTGTTTGTCCATCACGAGTCCCATAAATGGAGGCGAGGGTAATCAAATGTCCCGTAAAATGGGTTGAGTCTTCTCCGTGTTTCCTTCCGAAAATCCGCTGGATGTCGCCGGATTGTCATTCAGCCCCAAATGGAAGCCGGTCGTTGTTTTTATGCGCAAGTCATTTACCAAAACATGGTGCTTTATATTTGAAAACGAGCTCGATATGAATCCTGATTTACCATATTTTGATCATGTTTTGAAAAACCTCACCATGTTATGGATTCACCCAGCATCCGACTTCTTTTTTGTCAAAGTGACAAGGCACGGTCAACAATCATTCCTGCCCCCAGGCGCGCATTGAGACGGCAAGCAAGCGGCGGCATGCTGACGCAGCTGGGGCTGCTGCGCGTGCGGCTGCTGACAGAGTACTCGTGGTCCGATGTGAGCGACAGTCTGCGCAAGAGTTTGCAGCGCCAGGCGCTCGTGGCCGTGGACAGAACGTGGATGTACGTCTACCTGGGCGCGCTGCTGTTGTCGTTCGTCGGGACTGTGCTGGCCGGCTACCACATGCGCAAGCTGGGCGGCGACCTCTTCCGCTCCACAGTGCGCTTCGTGATCGCGTCGTTTCTGTTCTTTAGCTCACTCAAGGCCTTCGTGGGCGCGATCCTCTACACGGCACTGTCCATCGAGCTGCAGCAGTACCTGGACATGCTCACGAAGCTCATGAACGAATATGGCAGCGGCTCAGGCTCGAGCTCGGGATCAGGCTCACTTAGCGCCAGCGATGTGATCGCTATGCTGACGTCCTCCAACTCTGGTAGCGCCAGCGACGCCTCTGGGGAGACTGAGTACCTGGCCAAGCTCATCGCCGACGCCGAGCCGCTGTCCAATATGCTGACGACGCTGCTACTGGCCGACAACGCGCTCTTCCTGCTCACGTCCTACTGGATCTTCCTGGTGGCCAGAGAGCTGTTCAAGCTGGCCATGACCACGTTCGACCGCGGCAGTGAGAACGAGCTGCGCACCATTCGCATGTACGTTGGCGGCGCAGTGCTGATCCTGGTGGCCTACTTCGCGTACTCGCTGCCGATCGTGATCTCGGACTCTGGCTACAGCAGCGCTCTGACCATGGTGTCCAATATTGAAACCGGCTTCAGCATCTTCTCGGTGCTGTATTCCAGCGGCGCGCTGATCGTGCTGCGCTGCTCCGGCCGCAAGCACGAGCATATCCACGGCAAAGTCACCAGGTCTCCGTTGTACCAGCG